>JBBMOC010000017.1:4751050-4900109 GCA_037975185.1 Centropyge bicolor | reverse complement strand
ACACACACACACACACACACACACACACACACACACACACACACACACACACACACACACACACACACACACACACACACACACACACACACATCTGCCCTGTATAACCACAAGCTTGGACGGCCAAATGCTGCTGGATCCTCCTGTGATTTCCTCAAAAGGTAATGATGGAACATTTCTCCCCAAAAATAAAAATCTTGTCATCCTCTCCTGACTTCAGTTTTTAATAGGCTTTTAAAAGGCGACTCCATCTGCATTAGTTTTCAGGTTTTTCTAAATGGAAACTCCCACTCAGCCGTTTCCAAAAAGTGGTGACATAGCTTACAGAACTGATGATTCTCCCCCCCCCCCCCCCCTTCTTCCCTCAACCCAGGGGTTCATGCAGAAACATCTGGCTACAGATGCAAGCAGGTTGTCTGGATGTGAATACATAAGGAACAATCCTTGGAATTATATCAAAAGCTAATAATGGACCCACCCTTTAAACCTCTGACCTGATCTTTTATAATCAGCATGTATCTATGACATTGTGAATATTGTTTTCATCTATGCAGAAGTAATGGAACAAAATCCCATAAACACCATCTTTGGTGTTTTTCAACCTGGATCCTATTTCCCCATGTTTTTTCAGTCTAATGGGGACAACAATTTTTGAAAATGGTCCAGCATTGAGAGAGGCTGCTGCAGTCTGTGGCACGAAACAGGCTGCGATGTAATCCTTCCAGGCAATTGGGTAAACCATGGTTTGGTCGAAACAAACCCTTAATTCACTGAGTTAGATGTGAAATTACCAGGAGAGGAGCGAGAGGGAGGTCAGATATCAGAGGAGGAGCAGGGGAAAACGGCAGAGCCAGAATAATTTCACATCTGACTCTGTGAATTCATAATTTTGACCAAGCTTGAGTTAGTGATTGTTGGAACAGTGGAAAGATGAAACAAGACAGTTTTGGTGATTGTATTTAGCTTCTGTTCAGTTTGAATGAGTGTGCTTTATGATGATAAAATTACTGCTTATGTAAATGGAGTCTGGGGGCTTTTATAAGAGCACTGAAACGGCTGCTTCTGGTCAAACAAAAAAGAATCGTACTCTTTAACAAACAGGTCCATCTCTGTAAGGATCCTTCCCATAATGTTGTCAGACACTTAGAATGGCAATCTGAGTCTGTCAGTGGCAAAAAGCAGTTTTAGTGGAGGTAGACTGTCGGTGCACAATTGTCCAGAAGGATATGATTGCAGCCAGTTTTGGGGCTCTCGCTCATTACTGGATCAATTTCAGAAACTGTTGTCCCAATTAGTCATTTAGACACACACACATGGTAAAATGAGGTTGAAAAATACAAAGGTTACCCCCTTTTTTCCCCTCTATTTTTACAACCCTCTACATTTTTCATTGTTACGTCTTGATCCTTGATTTTAAACTGTGCAAATAAATAAAACTCAATAAAACTGAAGGCTCCACGTCAGTGAATATTGCAACGAAGCTGGCAGATGCAACACACACATGGTGAAGAAGGCAGCAGTTCGTTCAAAGCCTTCTCCCAATCTGCATAAAATCACAATGAGATTTCACCATAATCCAAGAGTCAAAAGCTGTATTTGCACCTCATTATATAGCTTTATTCCTCTGCAGTATGGCAAAACAAAGCGAGGAGGAAAGTTCCCATAACCACTTGTGTTTAAAGTTATGATGGGTCCAATTTCATTTCCAACTAATGCACTAATTTCTGGAATCATTTAAATGTTAATCTGAGGCTTTAGAAGGATATTTTATGCCAATTTTTGGAGCTTAATATTCAGATTCACTTTAAAGGATTATTTTACTCAAATTATATATTTTCTCATGTACCTCTTGGGGTATCTAGCCATGCAGATAGTTTTGGTTTTACTAGCTCAGAGACATTCATGTCTGATGTTTCTGTCTTCACACCAATAAAACATAACTGAACAGAATTAGTTTGTGGCACTCAAAGTATTTAAAAAAGTATATGAAATAAATTTAAGAGCAAAATCTCTGTGACTTCAGCATCAATCTTTACTAGAAATTATTTCAGCAAAGAACGACTTCTTCTGTGGGTTATTAAGAGCATCTGCTGCGGTTGATTTTTAGGGCCCGAGCACACTAAAGGGGCTATTGTAATCCGTAGGATTATTATTTTAGAATTATAACTTTTAAAGCTTTTTAAATCATTTTTTAAGGCTATAAATTCTATTTACCTCCACTGTATAGGGATGGCTACAGAAAACTCCACAAAGATATCTATATGTCCTGGCTATTAAAACCAATGCTGTTTTCAGAATAACCTGAAGTTTGAGAAACCTTCAACTGATGATTAGATGGATGAAAAATAAATAAATTTTTTTTCCTACTTTTCTCTATTTTTGTGTCGTTTTTCTCCGTGAAAAACTGATTACTTTCACCTATTCAGGCATCTAAAAATCCTTCAAAAAAACTATCTGAAAAGGAAAAAGTCATCTTCTGGTTGACCTCCTCATACATCATCTCCACTTTAAGGTCCTAACGTGCGACGTGGGGCCACTGGTTAATTTTAAGGGGTTACAAGCCACAAAGGTAGAGAACGGCTGCATGAGAGCTTTTGTTCTCAGCGGCTTCACGTCATTTGAGCCGTGACCTTCGTGTGACAAACTCGCTTCACCAACCTTAAGGCTACCGCTACCTTCTCCATTCAACCGTTCGCCTTAACACGAAAACCAAAGCTCGCTCTCGCCTTCCTCTCACTCCTGCTCTCTGTGTCTCTCATGCTCTGCTCTGACAAACTCCCGGGCCCCAAGAAAAAATAGGCACCGTCACTTATGAGAGGAAACATGAAGACTTACTCGCATCCCATCAAGGAAACATGTAGATTTTATAATAGATCTGAGAAAAAGGGCACAAGATGACTTCTGCAGGCCTGAAAGTCAGAATAAATTGACTTTTTCATGGGAGAAGAGGGAGGAAGAGAGTTGGAGTAAGTGGAAAAGACGGTACTTACAGGCAAAGTAGCAGGAGAGGAGGAACACCATGGAGAAGATGACCAGGAACGTGATGTCCGTCTCCAAGATTCCTGTGGACGTGAGAGTGGATGGAGAGGAAAGGGAGCGAATAATTAATGAGGAAAAAAAAAACAGAGGAAGGTGGGAAATGGAGAAACAAAGGTTACAAGAGGAGGTGGCATTAAAACCAGAAATGAGTCAATGAGGTTCAGAGAGAATATCAAGAGAGGAAGGGGAGAAAAGTAGAAAAGAAACAGAGGCATGAAAAAGCCAGAGAGGCCGGTACAAGACGAGGATATTGGGTTAGTTAAGAAAGAGAGAGAGTTACAGTGGAGGGAGGGCGGGACAGAGAAGGAACATTGGACATGTAGGAATAATTCATTTAGAAGCTACCAGGGCTCTTCTTCTTTTCATCCCTTCCTCTCAGTTCATCCATCATCATTAATTCATTCAGCCGTCCCTTCATTATTGTAATTTGTTCAGTTCACTGTGCTTTATTGGCCGTGCTAAGTGGTGTTGGCTTGTGCCATCAGCGATTCATTCCATAATCTCTCTCTTTTTCTGTCTAATCACTCTTACCGAACTCATCTGCAGAGAAATGCTGCGTCCAGAAAGACTGGCCATTGGTCAGCTTCATCTCGTACTCCAGCCGCAAGCCGTCGCCCTGCGAGAGAGCAGACGAAGCAGAGGGAGAGAGGGGAAGAGAGGGGGGAGGCAGGTGAGAGTCCTCGTACATCGTTACAGGCTTTGTGATCCGTGCAAATTATACATTAATGCTCAAAGCCGCGCTGGACCATTCTGCAGGTTAAAATGGCAGTGAGAGGTATCTCTTAAGATGTATTTTTAAACATTATTCCTGTGACATTTTGCTTTTTCATTATAAATCGGGACAATGGAGACCTACAGCACCTTTTGGGAGATAAGAAAGACGACAGCTGGACTTAAAGCCAGCTTTTTACTGTTAAAGCCCATGAAGCTCAGAGTGCAGGATCAGCCACACGGCATAAGAAGGAGGGAATGAAACCAGACCAGAGGACACTGTTAAAATAATAGCACAGCTTGGTACCTATACATAAATGTGAATATATCTCTCACTATATAAATATCAATACAATGTGATCATGTTTTCAGGATGAAAAGCAGCACATTCATAGAATATTTATACACAAGGACGAATTCAAGAAGGAAATCACTTAAGTCAACTGAAATGAAAGTGCATATTTCTTTCTGCCACAGCATCTGTAAATCACATATTCTCCTTTGAAAATTTTTTATCAGAAACCAAAAAGGGAGAACATTACTCTTTAGATGTTATGTTTCCTGATTGTGCCTCCTGTCTCTCCATCAACCTGTTGGGATACAGTTAGTTCTCTGTTGAAGGTAGAGCTTCTGGGTCATGTTTGAAGTTTTTTTCAACAAGCATGAAATGAAGTGAAACATTTACCAGCAAGGATAATAATGAACACCCTTTTTATTAATTTAATAGAAGAAGCCAAAAGATCTCACAAAGTTAAATACTGTGAAAAGAGCCATATAAGAAAAATGCAAAATTGTGATTTGAATCCAAAAATATCTCAAAGAACAAATATAATACAACTGCTACTGAGGTACCAAAAGAAGTATTGAGGTTTGACCTATTAATAATGTTGATATGATCACATACGATCAGCATTTTAGACCAGGAAAACTACAATTTTTAGTCTACTAACACGTTAGGAAAATTAAGATCGCACAGCAGGTCTCATCTCATATCCCAATATCATGTCACTCCGTTTTCACTCCTACACTCAGAAACCACATGACACATCTTCAAACTGCACCATCATGATGAAAAACATTGCTGGCTTGCTGGATTTGTCTCCTAACATAAAGCTCCTGCCCACCATGACTGTGAGTTTAAACAGCAGAGCACAGGTTTCTTCCCACCTTTCCTGTTACGAGAGGAGGAAAACATGCACATCCTCCTCGGAGAGAGCGACACACTGTTGGTTTAGCTGCTCAGTGTAATTGTGCCATATAGTCAGTAAGTCTCCCAGCTGGCTTGAAAGTACCTTGGGATCCCCCAGGTGTGTAGAGGAAGTTAGCAGAGAAATAAAAAAGGGGGATCTAGGCTGCTCTGCCGTCTGTGCTGCCAATGAGAAGATGACCCAGATTAGCAGGAAGGATGGATGGATGAATCACATCCACAGCAACAATTTTCTCTGCTTTAATGCAGAGTATTCTTACTCTTGTATTATTTATAGTGTGACACAAATCAATTATTTGTTAGGCTCATTATAATTCGATCGGATATAGTTGTTCTACATTGCAATGTTATAAAAGAGCGATACAGAAAGTGAATATTTGGGAAGGTAAACACAGAGAAAAGGAGAAATCCCGCAGAGAAAATGAACGTACCTGTGTGGCAAACCACAGTTGGAATGGTGTTAATTTTTAGCAGTCACACAAGTGAAAAGTGTCGAATTGAAGTGAATTTCGGAGGTGAGACAAAAAAGAGGGACGGGGAGCAGAGAACAAGGAGGTGGAGGTGGTGGTGGTGAGGGTGAGGGTGGGGGGGGACAGGGATAGGTTGACAATCAGAGCACAGAGAGCTCGTTTCACACACGCCGGTTCAAAGCCGATGGAGTTCGCGCTTGTTGCAGTGGAGCGAGGGAAAAGGGAGAAGGAGGGGGGAAAAGGGGAAAAAAAAAAGACTTTGATTTCATTTGGCAGCCTGAGACTCCATCTCACTCCCTCCATCAAAAAGGGCGAGAAGCATGGAGCGTGCGCTGCCACAAAATCAATACAGACACAAAGAGCAAGGAGACAGAGATAAAGAGAGTGATAGATGTAGAGACAGAGAAAGTTAAAGAAACAGGTGGAGAGAAAGGCGGAGTGAAGAAAAAGGAGCAGATGCAAAGAGGGGAAGAGAGATGGATGCGGGAGGGGAAGGATAGAGGAGGGGAGAGGCAGCACTTCACACAGCGGGGATTCGCTCTCTGTGGGACTGACAGGATGATTTTGGGGGGTTTGCTTGTTGGTTTCAGGTGTAAAAAGGCATCGGCTTCTGATATACTGTACTGATATATCACACACTGAAGTTGTTCTCAACCAAACGCCTGTGCAGTCTTGAACATCTTGTGCTCCCCTGGGCTGCTGGTAACTGCATTTAAAAAGGACTTCAGAGAGTCTTTTGAGATTGTGGATCTTGTCTCTGGAACATTAAGTGTTTGGTTAGAGCTTGTATTTTAGGGCACCTAGATCCATACGTTAAAAAACCACAGGCATTTAATTAATAATTTACTGAATATGAGAAGAATAAGCAGAACTATCCTGACTTTAAAAATACTCAGATCCTTTAATTGAGTAAAAGTACGAAAATACTCCATCACAAGTAAAAGTCCAGCATTCAAACTTAAAGTTAAAGTATGTAAGTCTAATAAGCAGCGTTCATATAAAGTACTTATTATGCAGTAAAATGCTCCCCGTCAGTGTTTAATATCACTGCTGCATTAATGTGCATGCTGCATTTCACTGCTGTCGTTATTCAAGGTTGAGCTGGTTTTAACTACTTCATATACTGTCTGGTACTTTAATCTGCAGCAGTGCATCATATTCTATAAGGTCAAATCATGTGTACATGTAATGCAGCGTCGCAGCCCGAGAACCACGTATCTCAGTTTTCAGCTTTGTGATGATGCATTTTTCAGCATCAGTTGGAGAATTTTACCATCCCATAAAAGGAACACTTAATCCTTCAGTTTATCAAAAAATAAAGAAATGATAAATCAACAAATTTGGAGATACATGATCTTCACCGAGATGGAGGAAATGAGTAACTAAAAACTTAATGTAACTAAAGCTGTGAGCCAAATGTACTTGAGTACAGTATTTGCCTTTGTCTTAATTTAGTAGATTAGAAGTATACATTTGCATAAAATTGGCATATTTAAGTACTTTCAAACTTTGGCTTTCACAAGTACTTCAAATGTGTACTTACATACAGTACTTGGGTAAAATGCACTAAATTAAGTACACATTGGCTTTCTGGATTATCTGGATTTCAATCAGACATAACCCTGGTGACATCACTATGACATCATCTGGGTTACTTCCTAAGACTTGACAAAGCTCCTCCAAAGCCAGAGAACACATTATGCTATTGATTTCACAGGCAAAGTAGCACTAACCATTGTGAGTAATTTGACTATGCCATGCCAAAAAAAAGTAAACTTTTGGAAACTGGCTTCAAGAGTTTTCTCCCAATCAGCCACAAAACTCTGAATGAGGCTGCAGCTGATGTTGGGCTATAGGGCCTGGCTCAGGGTTGGTCTCCAAATCCATCCGGAGACTGCTCGATGGGTTTGAGGTCATGGCTCTCTGCAGGCCAGTCATAGCCAGAAAAACATTTATTTATGGACCTCACTTTATGCACAAGGGCACTGTCATGTTGAAACAGGAAACAGCCTTCCTCTAAACCGTAACAAATCAATAGTCAATCGTCAAAAATATAATTGCATCCTGTAGCAGATTTCCCTTGATTCAAACTAAGTGACTCAAACCATAAAAGGCAGACCCTGCTGTCCACATACTTCTGACCACATAGTGTCAAGCTGACTATAATTTGACATGAATAATTGCTGGTTGTATTTTGACATACATATATACTGTACAAATATTTGAGCAGAACCACACTCTTAAGCATTCTGCTTCACGCTGTGAGCGACACAATGCACAAATCATCTTGTCTGTTCGTTTCCTATGAAAGGTGAGTATCCCTCCCAAAAGACCGCAATGCTGTCAAATACTCCTGTTGTTATTTCTTATTTATCACATTAAAGACGTGCAGTGTTTCAAGTCCAAACTGGCTTCCCATCTGGCACAGAAGGATGCGATAAGGATGCCTCTTGTGTATGTGACTTTTTTTTTTTTTTTTGACTGAGTTCTGGACAAAATGCAGCAGATGTGGGTGTGTTTCTACGCTGTTTGTTCTATGAAGATGAGTCACCTGGCCAAGCTGACAGCTGAGATATTCTGGCCATTTCAGAAGCCTGCGCCCATTAACAGCCAGTCTAATTTCAGTGCTTTCTTGGCTCCCTGCTGAGGTAATTTTGTTTCATTAGCAGCGGCTCGGCTCAGCATAATAAAGCCGAGGTTGATTACAGCCATTCAAAGCTTTCCATTTCTCAACTTCTGTTTGGGAGACCGCGAGGATAAACGCCTCAAAAACTAATGCTCCGACAACAACTGCTGAGGTCAGTGGCAAGCAGCGAAGCCATGTTATTGAGTTGTTCACTTTATTCCCAATTAATGGTGACAATTAGTTCCACCTAACGAGTTAACGTTACTGAAACTCATCAATAAGGCAACACCAGAGACAAAACCTTACACGCCTGCATGGATTCAATCAGAGCTGTACAGTGTGATGTATGTATGACAGCTTTAAACGTCAAGTCAAGGGAAATACTGTTAACGCAAAGACATCTGCCTGAAAAAAAACAACAACATTCAAGCCCGCTCATTTTAGTGAACTTTGGTTACTCTGGCAATTTACTTGTCTGAAAAGCCTTCATCCTGACTGCCAGAGGTCCTCTGCTCTGTAATTTGTGACGACCTGAATCTTATTTATAATGACTGTCTTTTTTACCCGCTGATGAAATAATGATTATTTGCAGCCTTGAGGTTTCCTGCTATAATTAAGCGAGTGAAATTGCCTGGAAATGTTAAATAACCTCACATTTTACCATTTCGTGCGGGTGAGTCAACATCTGGGGGATTGAGAGCAGACATCCTCTGGTTTTAAAGGCTTATGAGCTGATGTAGATTTAGACCATCTTCAGCACAGGTAAAGAGATGGAAAGTGCATGAAAAGGAGAGCTGGATGAGAGAGAAGCGGGGACAAAGAGAGGCAAATATGTAGCAGCACATAAAAGTGATGGCGCGTGGAAGGAAAAGGCGTGGAATGAGCAGGAGGCGAAGAAGAAACGAGAGCAAAGAGATGGCGAGATGGAGAGGAAAAACACAATTAGAGACAGGCTGACAGAGAGGAGCAAGAGACAGGGAGGTAAATAGATATGAAATGGCGTGGAGCGCATCACAGCTTGGTGACAGAGAGTTGAAAGAGAGCGGGACGCAGCCAAAGATTGTGAGCGACAGAGGTAGGAAAGACTGAGAGGTGTGAAAGCGAAAGGGAGGCGAGAAGACAGGGCGGCGGGAAACGAGGAGTGGAAATTGGCTGCGGGACGCGGCGTGCATTTGTCCCCGGGAGTGGAGACGAGCTTTTATACTTTAGTCCAACAGCATTAGGCAGCGTGTCTATCAGCGGACGCTGGCGTGACACTAAACCACACTCCGCAGGAAGCATCCGTTCTAATCATATCCCTCTTCAGCCAGCGCTCTCAACTGACAGCACAAAAACAAACCCAGAGAAAAAAAAAAAAAAATTCTCCATGCACACTAACACACACACTGAATCATGACCAGGAGCATGACACTGATGTAACCCAGAGTACGACACTGATAGGCAGGCAGACATGCTGTGATTCACATTCAGCAGAAACTTATTCACCCTTTTCCTCACCCACTTTCACAAACATGAAAACACAGCACACATAAAAAAAAAACAACAACACACACAGCTATTCCTGGGATTTGTCCTTGACTGAAGCCCTCGGTGTAGGAGGATGTATCATCACCGAGCAGAGCTATCATTATACAAGCTTGTGATTTCTCCACCCCAGTTCAGACTGGCATCAACAAACAACACACTGCAGCTGCCCCTTCGTGCCCTTTTTCTCCTGGCACAACATCACCGCCACACTGAGCCCGGTTATAAAACAAAAACAATGCTCAAAAGTCCCTGAAGCGAACTAATCAATAGACTCCAGTGGAGCCTTTGTAAAGCATATTTAACACAGTTTAGGAGAGAGTTGCATATTAAGAGTCTGTGTTGTACAAAGCCCTGCAGCATGGGGGAGAGATGAAGTGCTTCAGAGGCAAATAAAAAAAAAGATGCACAGATTCAGGATCAGCTGTAATATATGGAGAGAGCAGGGCAAAGGGGGCGTGAGGGGCAGACATTAATATTTGCGATAAGATCTGCGACATGCAACAGCATCTGATATTAGATTTAGAAGAATTAGAAGGATATCAGTTTTCTAAATTGCAATCTTTATATCAATCTCATCAGGATAAGTACTATAAACCACAGGGTTAAATTTCCTTGCAGTGGTTTTTTTTTTTTTTGTCTGTTTAGAGGACTCCACTAGAATTTCAAAATTCAGCCTGGTGCACAATGCTCGAATGGGAAAGCACATACTGGGACAAAATATTATGCTCGGGTTGATTTAAAATTTAAAAAGGGAGCCAGCACAAAAAAAAGGAGCCTTAAAACATCCAGGGTTTTCGCGGAGCCTTCCTCGGGGTGTGCTGGGGATATTTTTGCCTCAGCTTTGCCATTTTAATATCTGATGCTGCTGCTTTGCACCTGAAATCAGGTTTTTAGCTCGATGGCAAAAACTTTAAACTTTTTGATTTAAAAAGTTGAAATGGCTCTCGCTTCAGGCATTTAAAAGAAGCTACAGTTCAATAAATTTACAGATATCGAAGATGTAACTTTACCTAATGAGTAATCTGTCCTCAGTTATGACGGGTAGATGATGATGACGATGGTGACATTTACGTGATGAGCAGCAGGAAACAGAGTCACGACAAGAGTGTGTTAGTGTGTGAGATCGCCTCATCCCACACCTGCCCTTGCAGAGGGAAGAGCCGGCGGGGTCAGGGGTCAATGCTTACCCCACACTTGCTGAGAGCGATGTACCACCATCTCTCCCTCACCGAGCGGAAACTACGGCCGCCCACACAGCTCAGCACCTCCTCGTTCCCGTCTCCCTCCACCTGAGAGAGAGAGGGAGATATGAGGCGCAACAGAGGATGCTGTTATCCAAAAAGGCAGCGCGTTTTTTTTTCTCCCCTCAGAGACACATTGAATTATCACAGTCGAGTGGGAGCCTGATACATCATGATACAAACATATTTCACACCCTCAATATAGACTAAAATGTGGCAACAAGATCCACTAAACGCCACAACAACAGAGTCACGCTGGCAATCACACTTCGTAATGTGCTAAACAAACACGTCGCGCTGCTTATTGAAAAGAAGACAAAAGGATTATCTTTAAAGGGAAAAAAAAGGTGTTAGAGGAGAGGAAGATCTTTTTGACCCTTTCTGGTCGACTGCATCATCAACAGTGTGTGAATCAGGAAACTGTAACAGAAACACATTACAGGCCATTAGCTTTCACTGCCTCTCTCTCTCTCTGTTTGTTTACTGCTACATATTTCAGTTCCTACTTTGCATTACAAAAGAACGTGCAATCGGAACAGTGATAATAAGTTCAACTGTCTGATGATGAAAAGGAATAATAAGATACTCACACACATCACAACATACAAGGGTCAGAGGTCAACTCTAGTTACAGAACAGCATCTTTCTGTTAGATTCTGTGGGATTCTCAAGGGCACAGTACAAGTGTGTGTCTGTGTATATATATATATGTGTGTGTGTGTGTGTGTGTGTGTATGTGCTCTTACCACGCAGCCTGACCACGTGTAGCGCGTGGTCAGGTTGATGACCTGGTTGTTCTCTGGCCTCAGCACAGCTTCCTTCTGGTAGCAGTTCTGACGAGAGGAGACGCAGTCGAAATCAAAACAGGAATGTTTAAAACATTCAAACTGCCCTAACTGAAATTTCTGTCATCCCCCTCGGGCTTTTCTCATCTATTTCAGTTTTCATACATTTCACAAGATTTTTTTTTTGAAGCTCAGAGGAAGTGCCTGAACTTGTTGCATGCAGCTGCGGGTTACACCTACGTTCAGTTGTATGCATATTAAGTAATAATAGAGCAGCAGTGAAAGTATAAGAGACGGTTTTTCCAGTCCAGGAAAATGCATGAAACGAAATGTGTTTCATCAAAATGTAATTGAAATTGTGTCTGCATTGCCTCCTGGTCTATCGAAGCTGCTGCAAGTGGAATTAAAATTGATATGTTTTGTCTGCCACCGTGATGGATTTCTCCCTGTGTTGCCGCTGAACGTTGGTAAGTGTAGAACGAAGGCCGTACTATTTGATTCTTGGGAACTGACACCGAAATCTGTCTGAGAGCTGAGAAATGATGTGCTGTTTCTATCTGTGCCGTCTCAACACAATGTCACATCTACTGTATGTGTCAAAAGATGTCAGCAAGAAGAATACACCACCAGATGACTGCATGAGCCAAGACAGGCGAGGTGTTTGGTCAATGTTATTTTTTATTTTTTTAAGTGCTAAATCATTTTAGCATGGATTATCATTCATGTATATAGCACACAAATCACTTGACAACCCAGATATCTCTTTTAAATAGTTCTTAAGCAAAACTAAAAAGTTACATTAGATGCTGGTAAAGCTTTAAATTCAGCGAGTGGGTCATACTAACGTCTATGCTTATAGTAAATGCTGGCATTATACATTATTCATTGGTTGTGAAAGCAGTTTAATGTTGATTTTATGGACTATATCATGTTATATCACCAGCTGGCTGTGGCACATAGAGGCAAATACAACCTAGCTTAAGAATTCATGCAGCTACTCTTATAGCCAATATTACATAAATTCGCTCTCTCTGCTCTGAAAACCAAAGATCTCAGAGGAAGACTAAGAAATGATGGAATCAACCGGCTGTTTAATGTACAATGCTTAAACCGTGGGTGGGTGGATATTTTTTGTCAAATCACCAAATGTAGGAATTATTCTAAATGCATACAGTGCGCTCTGTTAAGTACATGCACTGAGATGCATTTTCTGGAGTTTCAGCTTTGCTCAGAATGGAAATAAAACAATGACTTCGAGGCTGAAGTGCTGACTTTTGCTTTTAAGGGTGTTCGTCCAATGATATTGTTGAGTGAGCAATATCAATATCAAATCATAGCATTTTTTTTTACATACATCAACTCCTCTGATTTTGAACAATGCATCAATTATGAATGTAAATATTCTGAAATCAAGGATGATTGTCAGCACTTCACCCTTTTAATTACTCTTGTATTTAATGTGTTTAGGCCAAAACAATAAAAATGTGTCACTGTCCAAATACTTATGGATTTTTCAATGAGGAAAAAAAAAATCATCATCTATCTGCAGAAAATCTTCCTGCTGTCATTTTCTGTGGAGCAGCTTCAGTTCAGGCAGAACTCTCTGTTCACAAATATGGATTGTACCATCCTTGATCACTGCGTGTATCATCAATAATACATCATTGGCTGGGAGTGAAAAGCCTTTCAGGAACTGAGAAAGACAGCTTTGTTTTATTCTGAGCAGCGTGAGCAGCCTGTGATGCTTTAGCTCAAGTTATAATGTGGAAATTTACTAAATTGGAGTCACAGGGATTTTCAATATAACAATGACATGCTAATGAGTAAAATGGAGCCGTAATTCTCTTTAATAACGGCTTGTCAAAATACATGATGCAGAGGGTGTCAGTATCTCACCTTTTCAGGCCTCTTGTACACAGCCGGCCACTGAGAACTGTCATCAAAGTAGAGCAATATGTTCTGACAGCAGCGAGACTGCACAGAGGAGCGACAGAGGGAGGGAGAGCACAGAGAGTGCACAGATCAGAGAGGAGCCAGTGAGACGGTTTGAGACTTATACGACGAAAACTGTTTCCAAAGTCTGCAGGCTACGACAGCAAAAGCGAGGCACGGGCAAAAGAAGAAGACAGAGCGGAAGAACAAAACAGACGCGCACAAAGATAGAAGAGCGGGGGAGAGAGCGAGAGGAGATGGAGGGGGGATAGAGAAGGAGGACGAGGCGTGTGCGGCAGGAACAGCCGGAGGAAGGAGGAGAGAGGGAGAGGAAGAGCGATGGCATCAGTTTAGATAAGGTATGAGGGAGGGAAGAGAGAGAGAAGTGGTTGAGAGGAAGATGCTAAAGTAGAGGAAGATGAAAAGAGAAGAGAAGTGAAAACACTTGTGCTGCCAGAGAAGAAAGTGTGGGCAGGCCGAGGCGATGTGGAAAACTGATTGAAAATAAAAGACTTTAAACGAATGCATGCACGCAAACACACACAGATACAGTGACGCCGGGTTCAGACTGCACGACATTTGTTTCTGTTATAATGGTCACTCTCATATTATAGTCAGAAATTCTTGTAGTGAAAAGGATGGTGACCTTTCCTCAATTTACCCTTCACACTCACAATCATGTTTCCAACAATTCGCCATGTTCAACGTCGGAACATAATTCAATTCAAACATCATGGCATTCGTCTAAAATTCTAACATGTTAGGGTCCCAGATGATTGTTGTCCACTATAACACACCACTCCAGAAAAAATAATCGACCTGATGCCCATTGATGTTCCCAATCCAAACCGACGCTCCCCATCTTCTGTCGGACTATAATCGGGCCGTGTGGTGTAGTTTGAACCCAGCATGAGTCGTCCTACCTTTGGATAGCGGAACCGGAAGTCCAGACGTCCGAAGTCGGTCAGAAAGCAGAAGCGAGTGAGGAAAACCCAGTCCTGGAGGCAAGAAACAAACAGGAGAGAGAGAAGAGGTGAAATTTAAAAAAAAAGTGAACATTGATAAAGCAAGGTGGAAAGCAGAGTTTACAGCCATGTTATCAGTTCTGTGAGGATGGACACAGCAGCGCTTTGAGCTAAATGCTGACTTAAAACAGGCAAAAACTAAACAGCTTTGCAAAGGATGAATTAGTTGGATCGATCTTTGTGAAACCTCTTATGATGGTGGTAACGGTGTTTGGTGAAAAGTCAAGGGATTACAAATTTCTATTTATTATTTCAGTTCAGAGGAATATGTCTGCACCACATTTCATGCCAGTCCATCCAGTAGCTGTCGAGATGTTTCACTCTGATTCACAGCGTCAGTAGGAAACGTGGAAAAGTCAGGACATTATCAAAGTCAGTAGCATTTATTGTCTGAGATGCATGAAATGTCAAACTTTGTTGCCAATCCATTGATTAGATTTTGAGATGTTGCAGAGGAGAAGTGAAAACTCTGACCTGCGGAAAAGTCTGGAGCAACAGTTTTTAGTTCTCATTCTCAGAGCGCTGTTGTTATCAGTACCAACATCTAACATTTATCCACCCGATAGATGAAATATTTCAGTCTGGACTAAAATGGTGAAGTGAATGATCGACTACAGGCCGACGCCCTGGCTAAAGGAGGAGAGGCTGTGTGGGAAGCATAAGGAGGTAGAAGACATAGAAGAGGAAAGGGGAGCTGTGAGGAAGAGAGGAAAGAAAATTAAAGTTGTAGAGGAAATAAGAGAAAGCAGTGAGAGGGGGGAGGGGAGGTGAAAAGAAGTTCAGAGTTTGAGGAAAGTTAAAGAGGTGGAGAAGAGGTTAAAAATAAAAGGATTGGGTGGAAGAGAAGAAAAAGTAGGAAGGAGGGAGGTAGCACCAAGAGGGTAAACTTCCAGAGAGGGTAAACAGAGAGGGCATTAAGAGGCTTCTGAGCACATTAATAACGGAAAGAGGTGGAGAAGAAGGGAGGAAAAAAACTATCCGTTCTTAATATTATTCAGCCATAAGCTTGGCAGCATGAGACCAGATAATAGTGCTGATGGTGTACTTCACTGAGCTTACATAAGGCACTGCAGCAGCAGCGGCATGGCGGAGCAGTCAGTGGTGGTCTATATATAAATATATATATATATATATTCTATACAGCTGTGGGCAGACACATCCTGTAGATATGGATCACAGTGCTGAATACAGCACCAAGACCACATCACGTATATGCTTTTACACACAGTTTCTCTGATCTGGAGCAGTGCCCAGTTCGAATACGCCCCAGTGAGGTGAGAATGAGACATCCAGTCTAAAAGCAAGAGCCAGTCTTGCAAAATTAGCACAACAATAACAGAGGATTTATTTAGACAAATGACAGTAGAGAGAGCAAGCAAAAACACTACTCGTGGTAAATGCCTTGTGGTCAATAAGAATCATTTTTTCTCTCTTGATCAACAGAGAATTAATCAGCAACAAATTGGTTTTTCGAGGGAATAACAGACCCAATGATGAATGAATTAATCCAGTAAAGAAAATTTCTCTCATTAATCTATAATGAAAATATCAATAGTTGCAGCCCCAACTAAAAAAAAGACTTCTTTAGCAAACAGCCATACAATAACTTTAATAAGAAAAAAAGGTTTCAAAATTTGTCTGATTTAGATGTGATAAAACAAATAAACACTTGATCAAGTGTTCAATGACAACTTTCAATCCTTGATTTTGATGTTGCTGATGCAATTTGTTGTAATGGAGGCCTATTTCTTCCAATACAGGTGTCATTAAATTCCATTTTTAGTATGAATGAACTGATGAGTATCTGTACTAAGTGAGTCAGTGTCATTCACCCATGTGGGCCCAGAACAAATGATCTCACAAAACAGTACTTTCTTCTCTTCTGTTTCTGATGAGGAAATATCAGTGAAGAATATTTAGGATTTAGGATGCTGGTTTAAGGGCTTATTTCAACTCAGTGGTGTGTCGGTTAGGACAGATGAGCACATACTGGAGGTTTCCACTTGAATCCTTTATTATAAGAATGTTGAAACTGGTTTCATCTGATAGCAAAGAAAAGCATAGGAATATTAACTCGACATAATGTCCTAATTCCACAATTCATTCATACAATTAATAATCCAAAAGGTGATTTTACTTCAAATATAAACACCTTAAACCTAATAATCAACAAATAAACATAACAGAAAACTAATCACTACTGTAAACTGAATTATTATCAACTAAAGTCATTTTAAAGACATTCAAATCAAAGCAACTCACATCAGGTACTCAGTTCAACATTTCGAGGAAGGCTGTGGCATCCACATGCTTCTTTGTTCTCCAGAGGACAAAATGGCTTGATTGCTATATAGCCTCTGGGCGCCACCCATACAGGAAGGTAAAGGCAGGTAGGAGTGGCTGGGGAGTGACCATACAGGTAGAGGGAAACAGGTAGAGAGAGGGCTTGGGGGATTTTCAACGAGACAAGGAATCTGACCAAGTAGCCTGTTTTGCACCAACTTGACAGTGAAGCAAAAAGAATAGCTCAATAAACCATCGAACTAATCAAGAAAAAATATCTTCGACTATAACAAACTAATTTTCAATCAGCAATTCCAAACAAACTTTCTCTGGTTCCAGCTTCTCAAATATGATAATCTGCTGCTTTTGTCTTGTCTTAAATTATAATAAACTGAGTATATTTGCATCTTAGATGGCTGTTGGGATATAAAAAGAAATTTATATCAACTTTAAATCAAATAAACGTTCCCTTAGGCTTTAGGAAATGTGATGGGCAGTGTTCATTACTTCCTGACATTTTATAGACACTGAATCTGACCAAGCCAACTTTCAAAACTTGATTATTCACTCAGTGTTCCAGGCGCAGTTTGATCAGTACTCACAAGGTACTGAGCTTGACAAAACATTCAAGGCATTCATTTATCATTTCACAGTTGAGCAGTCAAATTATTCTATTGCAATTTAGCTTCTTCAGACCAGGAAAGCACAATCACATAATGTTTCAATAATGAAATCCCAAATGACAAAGTCTCTCCTATCAGGGTATGATATAGTGATTAGACCTGCAACAATCCGCTGATTAATGGATAAGTCAATTGAAAGAAAAGTCTTTGGATTTTGGACCAAAAAAAAAGCTATTTGAAGACGTCACTTTGGGTGCTGGGAAATCATGATGAGCATTTTTCAAAATGTTATACTCGAAACGATTAATTGATTAATCCTGAAAATGATCCTCAGATTAATTCATTATGCAGTCACAACTATCCCAGATCTGTTTCCAGCCACACACACACACACACACACACACACACACACACACACACACACACACACACACACACACACACACACACACACACACACACACACACACACACACGAGAATCTGTTGCACATTTCAGCCTCTTCCGAGCACTGAAGCACATCTCCTCCGCCTTATTAAAACAGGCCTTAAGGTTGGATGTTTTGAACTCTTGATCTCCACCCAACCAGCAAAACTCCCCGTGCACCATTATACTGTAATTACCTCTGCCCCACGTTCTCCCTACATAAACAAGCACAGTAATTTCTGTGCTGAGAAATAAAGTGCAACCAGAGCAGTGTAGCGTGGCTAGCACTGCTGCCTCCATATATCACAGCAAACAAAACCGCAGCCATATTTCAGACGCTGCCAGGCAGCTCCGTCCCCCAGAGCCTCTGGGTTATAATTCATGGCAAACTCCAAAAGTCACTAAAGCCTGAGACTTGCACACTCCCACCTGTGTGTGTGTGTGAGTGTGAGTGTGTGTGTGAGCGTGTGTGTGTGAGCGTGTGTGTCCTCCCGGGTGACGCTTAATGCTGCAACCATGCCAACCAGGGCAGCAGAGGGAGGCACTGACCCAGAGATGAATCCCTGGAGAGAGGAGGGGGGGGTGGTCCGGCCGGGATGACGGGGGGTATCATTTAACTCAGCATAGGCAGAGGCTATGAAAGACCCCCTTGTTGGAATTGCCCATGAGCATCTGTCACACACTTGTACAGCATGCCATGGCTGGTCTGAAACAAACACACATACCCACACTCACCCCCCCACCCCCCGGCTCCCCCAATTATTGTAGCATAGCAACCTCAGCATGCCTTAGTTCACAGCTGCCATAGAAACATCAGAAGGCCAAGTCATTCATTGAAACACACAGGCTTCGCTCCGATAACAATACTACAGTACTACTTACTATGCCAGAGAATTGTTGAGTGTGTCCCACTAGATGCATGTCAAAATACCAGGATGTCCTATTGTCACATTTTGCAGGATGATTTTCTCATTATTCTGACCCACAATCCTCACAGACAGATGACAAGTCCAAGCTGCCTCCCAAATAAGCATACTTTTCTCTTACTACTACAAAATTTGTGCAACAGACATATGAACAAGAGGGTCAAAGTTCAAGGCACAATGTTATGACTGAGCAGCATGTTTGTACACTACATGCAACAGTTTGTACTTTGTAAGTGCAGCTGCAGGATGTACAAAAAAAGCACAAGGAAAAAAAAGTATGAGATCTGGAGCGCAGCCATGCTCTTATCCCGCTCTCGTCCTTCAAATGAACTGCTCAAAAACTCAGCAGTGGCATGCAGCTCCCGCGAAGCAGATGAGCAGTTAGACTTCTTTCTTGCTACATGAGGCAATTCTCTGAGCTTCACAATACAGAGGACACACATGGCCGCTCACTGTGAATCAGAAGTGTTCACCCAGTTGGACCAACTTTCTATATATTATGTACAGACGTCAAACGTCTGATTAATGAAAGCAGACAGGAAATCAATCAGTAGGGACGGACTTTAAACCAAATCTAATAAATTGACATTATAAATCTGTTACTGGCCTAAATTTATTCATGTCACAATTTTCAATAAAGTTCAACCAACCAATCAGCCAATGGCCCAGCATCTTGAACTAGTCATACAGAGCTGTGATGAAACATGAATGGCATATCAGACATGAGCCAACATGAGAAAGGAAATACATGTATGTGGCCAAAAGTATGTGGACAACAAACATTAAACCCATATGAGATAGTTGAAATTTGCTACAGGCACAGACATTAAAATGCTACTGTAACAGCCTCCACTCTTCAAGGAAGGCTTTCTGTGAGATTTTCAAACTGCAGGCTGCAGGGATTTTCTTCCTTTCAGCCACAATAGCATCAGTGAGGTCAGGCACTGATGTTGGGTGATAAGTCCCGGCTCACAGTCGGAGCTCCAGTTCATCCCAACGGTGTTTGATGGGGTTGAGGTCAGGACTCTGTGCAGGCCAGCAAACTCAGAGAGCCTTTTCTTTATGGGCTTGCTTTTGTGCATTGGGGCACTGCCACGTTGAAACAGGAGAGGTTCATCCACAAACTGCTGCCACGGAGTTGGAGGCACAATAATGTCTAAAATGTCAGAGTGTGCTTTAACAACTTCCCCCGGAACGGATCGACGCACTGACAGAAAAATAACTGCTGACTGTTTTCAGGATTGATTAGTAATTTTGCCCATTCTTCAGGCTAAAATGTCACACTTCAGGTCACGGAAAACACGATTGTTACATAATTATCAGCAAATCGATTCATTGAGAAAATGAGTAATTGGGAGACAAATTGTTAATGAGAACAATCGTTGTTCGCAGCCGTAATCTAAAGCATGAAAAACAGCCTCAGTGCACAAATGCTGCCCATGGATTTTTTACCATATAGTTCATAGACATATATTAGAAAAATCATTTCTGCATTTATCCTTATTGAGGTAAATCTGTTGATTTATCTTGATACAGATAATCAATGCAGTCATTTATGAGGCAAAAATGAGAAATGTTCACTGGTTGTAAAGTTCATTTTTGTGGGTTTTTAACGACTGGTGAGACAAACGAGCAATTTGAAGACCACAACAAAGTTATGACGGGCATTTTTCACTGTTTTCTAACATTTTAAAAGACCAAATGATAATTGACAAATTAAATAAATAATTGAGATTTACAGATAATAAATAAAAAGCCCTGAAGCCATAGCAAGAGACGAAACAATTAGTTGATTAAATAGTCGACATCAAGCTTTCTCTAAATCAAGCCTCTGCTTAAATTTCAATGATTTGTTGTTTTCCTTTTTCTAATGTGACAGTAAAGATTTAGAGTGTTTGGGTCAGACAAAGCAATCATTTTGACAGCAGCACGAGTTTAAGGACATCGTGATGGGCGTTTTTCACTGTTTTCATTATAGACCGAGCAATCAAGAAAATAATTGGCAGATTAATCAATGTTATAATAATTAGCTAAATTCAAGTTTCTGCACATCGGGCTTTGAGTCAGTGGCTTTACCTTAAAGGAGTAGTTCAGTATCGCACTCCTATAACAATGTCGGACTTGTGATGGACAGTTTAAAAGATGATTAAAACTGAGACAATAGAACCAGAGACATCACCCACCCAGATTTTACACAGCCTCCCCTGCAGCCACAGAAAGCTTTATAGAACTTCTTCACACATGCAGTCGTTCTCCCTGAGACCCGTAACCAGACTTCCCCAGAGTTCCCCTATAAAAGCCCACAAGGCCGAGTTGGCATCAATAGGCCTTCGTGGCCCTCAGATGGCTGTTAGCACAATCCACCATCAGGCTCAACCACTGACATCAACAGCTAAACCAAGCAGCCGCTGGTGAGCTGGCTGCAGTTTTGTGTGAGTGTGTCAGTGGAGAGAAAAGAAACTGAGCCCTGTAGAACAGCAACAGTAGATGAAGTGTCTACCTTAATCCCCTTTTAGTCTTATTTCCCCATGGCCACTGCATTGTGATGCAGAATCACTCAGCCACCTCCCCGAGCGTGTGTGTGTGTGCTCGCACATGTGCGTGTATGTTTGTGTACGTACACCCCATTAATCAAGTGCTACGCCTTGATGCAGTATCCGGTCAATTCAGCATCTCTCCGTCTCATTCTCTCCCTTTTTCCTTTTCTTCCTCCCTCACAGTTTTTTGTCCTTTCATCTCTGTAGCTTTCTGTCTTTTTCTCTTTCTCTCCAGATCCCTGTTTGCTTGCTAAGCCTCATTAACAATTAATTACCAATCAGCTAGTCAAGTCACCCCTGGACCGCTGGGCTTCTCAATGATTCATTAGTCAGGGTTACACAACGCGGCGACACATAAACACACTCACGCAGCGACGCACACACATGCACAAACACACTCAAGCTCTGTCCCTCTCTGGGTGTCTCACACGACTACACACAGACTTTGTAGACATGCAAGCGCACACACACACACACACACATGAAAGCGAGCATATGGACACATGAAAACACTCCCTCACATGCACACACACCTGCACACACACGGCGTCTGTATCTAATCACAATGTCCTCATTAAAAAGAGATGCAGGGAAAACTGATTGAGCTGCAAATACTTTGCATACAGGGTTCCCTAAACTTACTTCAATGTCAACTTGAAGGATTTTTCAGGGACTTTCAAAGTCTTGTTTGCTGAAATTGAAGAATTTAGAAGTGACATATTTTAAGATAAGACATGACACTAATTAAAATAAGACATGACTACTAGACATGTTAGACCTTTCCACTTCATGATCCTATTAAGTCCAGAAATCCTGGTGAAATCCTTATTTCAAAACCGCTGCTATATCAACCCCAACATCCATCACTGGGTTTTTTTTTCTCAGGATGTGAGGTGTTGATTTTAGGATGGAGGAAGGCACAGTGTGCCGAGGCGCGCTGATGAATATGGGCCCTAGATTTTTAAATTAGAAAAAGGACTTTCAAGGGCGACTGTTCATTTTCATTAAATTTCCAAAGACAAAAGTTTAAAGACCTTTCTGGTCTAATCCACAAATGTTCATTAAGTGTGGAAACCAAAGACCAAAGACATGTTAACCTGTCTGCGGCCACATTTTTTTTTTTTCACAGACTATTCAGTGCTGATCCCATAAAGCAAGAGTTCTGAAAATTTCAATGGCTGGCTGCCAATTTAGGGAGCCAGCGTACAATATAGGGCCGCACAGGAAAACCATTGAATTTATAGGTTTTGTGACTTGTCTCAAAATGGTGTTTAAAATTCTATTCTTTTTGACTGAAACCTCCTTTTCTCCTCATCCAGAAAGCCTTTTTCTGTGGTGGCCTTTCCATCTCACTTCCACATGAAGTTGTCAAATTATCCACACACATACAAAAAAAAAATAAATAAAAAATTGCTATCTTAATTTGGGGGCCACACAAAATGTTTCCACGCCATGTTCTAAACCCTGAGAATGGAGAAAACTTGGGTTGATTCATCATTTTTAATAGTAAAATCACAAGTTAAAAAGCTGGTGAATGTTGCCGCCACCATTTTCACTTATTTTACTCAAGTTGAATTGAAGCAACTTTAAGTCTTGAGTTGGCCAAACAGCAAAAAAAAGAAACTTTCATCTGTTGCCTGTCTTTCATAGGTTTTCCAAAGATCATTATTTGAGTTTACTTACAAGTTCACTTTTCTCTAACTGAAAAAATCCAGGACAACAACAAGAAGCAGCTATATTAGTTATTTTTGTGACTCTATTCATGCAGAAACAAGAACAAATTATGATTACACTTGGTAAAAAAAAAAATGAGGGGCCTTATTTAATACTATGCAGACAACAAGCACAGGCCTGTAGTTGAATTGATAGAAAATGACCACAATTGGAATAACAATATTGGTCAGAAAAAAAAAATCTCAATTTTACATATTTGCCGAAAATCATTCAGCCTTATTGGAAAGTGAGCTTTGACAGCAAGTGTTTGCTGAACTGAGCAACAGTCCGAGTCAGACAAGGATTTTGCTTTTGTAGAAGTTTGACATGAGTCTGGTGCAAACTTCTGCAGCTTTATAGACACCGACCCAGGGGAGCCAGCCTGGAGTACAGTGTGGATTTACTGCCTTGCTCAGGGGTCCTGTGTTGTTGGCTGCTGAAAGAGTACAAGGTTTTTATTTGTTTCCCAGATTTTCCCAGCTGGGTTCAAAACAGCGACCTTCCTCTGACCTTAAAGCTACTGCTGAGGGGCATTTTATCAGCGCCCCCACACGCCATGAGCCACTAAAGCCAATTGTACACATCGACGAGCCGGAGCAAAGCTGCTGACCGGTCTGAGAAGCCGACGCCTTTGGATAACTTTGCTCGTGTTTCTCTGGATCTCTCCAGCCGCTCCACAGGTTCTAACTGTTCATCCCTCCTAATGTGGTAAATTAGGTTTGTCAATTTCAGCTCTGCATCGACTCTGGCTTCACCTCTGCAGACCCTGACACGGCTACAGCACCATGGGATTGAAGTGGAGTGTTTGTGTGTGTGTGAGTGCTGAAGTTTATTCAGTGTGTGTGTAAATCTGGGAGAGAGAGGATTTGGAGGGGAGTTGGGGGGTGACCTTGGGGCAGGAATGCATGAGCAAGAGTGATGATATGTTACTGTGTACACACAGAAACACACACACACACAATATCAATATGTCAAGTCAGGTGTTGCCTGGTGTCATTCAGAGCACTCTGTTGTTTTGCTTAGGTTGTCAAATGATCCTTAAACGGTTCAGAAGCTCAAGAGTGAGGTGAGAAAACACAACCACAAGGGTCAAGGAAATGTTTGAAAAGCAAGAAAACAAACTCGACTAATCTACGATTCCATCAATAGAAAATTCATCAGACACTATTTTGGTCATCATTTAAGTCAAGAAAAAATACTAAAAATCCACTGGCACCAGCCTCTAACATCTAAATGTTTGTTGGTTTGAAGCCAGATTTCTGATGATAAACTGACTGTCTTTGGATTTTTGAGAGCTGATTGGACAAAACGAGGAGTTTGAAGACGCCACCTTCAGCTCTGGGAAACTGGGATTTTTCACAACTATTAAAGACCAAACAAGAAAAAGAAAACAGTCAGATTAATTGCTAAGATAAATCATTGTTAATTGCAGCCTCTGACGCCTTTTAAGAGCAGAATTTATTTCCCTTGCATAACAAGACAGGTTGACTAAAACTATATTCAGATTTACTGCAGAGGATTAGAAAAGTAGATGCCCTTGTGATCATGAGCTGGAGTCACACACACACACACACACACTTGGAAGTTGCCCAGTGCAACCTATTGCCGGCCACTGAGCAGCTCCACTGGAGCAGGTGCAGATTCAGCGCCACGTTCAAGGGCATCTCAGCAGCAGTGATGGATGGATGAGTGCCTCTTGTTCAATTTATCCATTCAGATCCCCCGTCGTCATCCCGGGGATTCAAACCGGTGACTTCAATCTCTCAGCTCATGACGCATTTTTCAAATTTACTGTCGTCAAGAGTTGAGGGAATGCGAGCACAACAAGTCAGCGAGCCAGAGTGAGGATTAAAGCTCGTTGGCTCAAACTGCTCGGTGTCTGATAGATTCTCTTCTTTGTTGTTTTTGGGGGGAGCCAAGTAAGGTGATATACAAGTAAGGTGATATACTGGTGCTCGGTAGCTAAGTACTTCACCGTTTTTTTTGTGCTGCCAAGTCACATTTGGCAACATGTAACTATCTGTGCTATGTGAATGAAACAACTGAGTGCACATGGTTGGTGCATTTCAATGGAGGAATATTTCTGAACGTGCATGCTCCTTTTTTATTTACTGTGACCTGAGCCGAACAGACCGACACCACAATCACCTCCCCTGCTGCTGGTCAGCGAGCAGGCCAGATCAACTGCTGAGGGCGCTCACGTTAGACAGGAACAATTCAACAACTGACAACAATTTTACCATTTATTCACAAGCAGAAACACTTGCTCGTTTTGCTTCTCACATGTGGACAATTGCTGCTTTTTTATGGGTCATTGCAAAATGAATTATCAGGCAAAACAAGAAATTTGAACATTTAATCTCGGGAAATTGTGAATCACATGTATTCTTGATAGATTTTCTTTCACACTGGGTTGAATCTCCACACACATCTGACCTCAGGGGCACAAAGGTCAAATATGTCCCCTGTTGTTTCAGAGATACATAAATACTTGAACTTTCACGACACAGTTTTTGCAACAGAATCACCGTAATGTTCCAGGTGGATTAAGTGAATTTTGCCTGTGTTGTTTCAGAAGCTACTTTATCTGCACAGCGGCCTGTCTGGAATGGTAGAAAACCTCACTGCACTACTCATGTTTGTCAAACTTGATGCACAAACTCAAGAGAATACCAAGCAGAGATGTGGCACAGCAGGTGGGAGCCCACAAAAAAATGACAAGAGCTCCAGTGATGTGCTGCAACATTTCCAACTCACACATCCTGTCAGGGCAGCTGATGATGTGATGCTGATGTGTCTGAAAACACACAGACACATACAAAAACCCTTGACCAGACCTGGACTGAGCCCAGTTTCACCTCATATCCAGCTGCGCCCCAGGAGCCAAATGACGCACACCTGTAACGACTCCTCTGATCCAAAAAACGCGCTCATTTCCATTTACTCGTGCAAAGAACAAATTCATGCACATTTAATTCCAAGACATGCGAGCACATGTGGAGGCTCCAATGGTGGCTGTGGACCGGTGTGGTGCTGTTTGCTGGGGCTCCAATGATGCCAAAGACGATCATAATGAGGGTGAGATATACGCCACAGCTGACGCGCACGCACAATGCGCGCAGTTGCAGAGCAGAACAGAGGTGAGCGTGTGTCATATGTTGGCATGTAAACATCCAAGTTGACGCCGGATTGCCGGGATCCTGTTTATCCATCAGCGGCAAACAGAGACACCTGAGTGCGGAGGCGTAATCTAGTCCCTCTGTCGCCACTAATTAGAGAGATGCATATGGGGGGAAAAAGCAGCGCTCACCTCTTTGGTGTTGACGATGCCTTTCACGTATTTCCCGAGCACCGGGTCCAGGCAGAGGAGGCAGGACAGCACGGCCAGGCACAGGACTCTCTCCCCGACCCTCACCTCCATCTTTCTCGCTCCCCCGCTGTCGCTCGTCTGAGCTCCGGGCTCTCTGAAGCCTGTCTCCGAGCGGGGGCGCGCACGGAGGCAACGGCACCGAGCGCAAGACCCGGGCGCGCTCACGATGCTTCCCCCCCCTCCTGTGCATGGATGGTGTGTGTGTGTGTGTGTAAGGAGGGGGGGTTACAGGGTGCGCGCTCCCGGTTCCGCTCGTGCTCCGAGAATGCGACACGTCCACACATTAAAAAATGCATCGCTGATTGCAATCATGTTTTCATTAGAGGTCACACACCTCTAATGAAGCAGCAGCGAGACAGATGATGCCTCCTGGCTCCAATTATTAGATCACCAATCAGCAGGATGTGCATCAACAGGAATGGGATGTAATTGGCTGCAATACTCGTGAATTTGCTTGAAAAATGTCTTTTCTTTTTTTGTTCATTTTTTCCCCAAAAAACATCAGCTTCAGAAGCACTCACATCATTTCATTCAATAAAAGTAGTAGGTGATTAGTAAAATATAAAATAATACCTGCATGCAAAACGAAGTACAGGTACTGACGTGTCACCAAATAAGTATCAAAAGTCTTATAATATTACATGCATATTTTATTATGGTCATATTATATTGCTTGGATATTGCAAAAGTATATTTTATAAGTTCATCACGTTTCCTGTGTTAAATCTGTGTTTTAGCTGTCAGATAAATATAAAGGACTGAAAAGTATATTAGTCTCAGAAACGTGGTGGAAAAGGAGTATAAAGTACTTCAAAACTGTGCTTTGTCATTTTCTGTGTCTGTGTAGAGAAATAATGATGAATGGATAATATCACAGAGAGCTCTCCGCACTGTGTATGTTTTGAAATTTCTTCTGACACTTTTTATGTTTACAAAAGGTCAACTTTGTAATTGTCCTTTCCCCGAGTCCTGAATGCATCAAGAGTTGGCGAAATTCAATTAAGAGTTTTTGGTATTCACAAATGCAATCATAAATCATAATGATATTAAAAAAAATCAAAGCCATCAAGCATACCAAGAATATCAGGCCGGCTAGATTGAATTACAATCTCTATTTCTTATTCTCGCTGACTTTTTGTTAACCTTTAGTTTGATCAATGCAAAGAAAAGGTTAATTCATGAGCTTGAACACAACAGAAACAGCAGGCTCATGGGAGAATATATTTATTTAGATAAAAATCAACAAAGGAAGAAAACCGGCCTACTCACGGCGAATCAGACATCGTTCTAGTATGAAACCTGCAAAGAAAACGCAGTCAAATCAAACAATCTGCAATCAATCAGATCAACAAATCTAAAAGTAAAAATATCTACATGAATCATATAATGTTTAACATACATTCTTTTTTTTATTCACAGGTTTGCACTTGTGGTGTTTTGAATGAAAGAAAATTAAAAAGTAAAAAAAAACAAGTAAACTTAAAACAGCTTTTTTTTCTTCCAGTCTATGGCTTGTTTCTTTTAAAAGGTTAAATCATATTCTACATCAGAATTGCATTTTGCAGTGCGGAGTAATTTGCATATGGAGCGTGGACAGGCTATGACACTGGCTAGCACCTGCATTTTCAATGATACCAGTTAGCAGCAAACGCTAAACGGGTATGACAGCACATCTGTTACAAGACTCTGGCTGCAGTCTTTGGTTCTGCTTGAAACTTTCACCACACATGTAGGATGTCTATGAAGTATTTCTCATTAGGAAACATTTCTGAGGAGTGGTTGAGGTCAGTCTAATGCACTGATGCATTCGTGAAATAATTAGGTTTCCAGCAATCTTGTTAAATCTACTTTAAAATCATTGCTGCGGTATATGTGCTGGTATGGCTGCGATGAAGTTCAGCCTTGAACTGATTCAAACACATTGCACAGCAGTAAACGGTATCACACCATTTCTGACTGAGGAAACAGAGACTGAAAGCAAAAAACCGATGTGATGCTGGTGTGTAACTGCATAGCTTTACCTAAGACCTAATCGTCGAAGCAGCTGGCTCATGTTTTGTAACAGCATTAAACTTTGCATTGCAACTTCACGGAAAATCAGCCTAGGGCAAAGAAAATCTCAAGTGAGAGGAGCTTTCGAAGAGTAAAACTGTGGAGGTATGCTGTACAACATATGGAAGTTGAACACAGAAAAAAAAAAAAGCAGCAATAGACTTGAACTACTACAGCTAGTTTGGACTCACAATTTGGGATTACAAAGTTGTTGTGGATCCTCAACAATTAGACACTATGAAGCAGCAACACTAATTGAAACAACTAAATCAAAGCATTTCAGCTCTCAGGTGCAGGCAGCATATAAGCATCAGCAGAATCCATGGAAATATCAGGAATTAGGGAAAGTGAAGGTAACAGTGACGCATCTCTGCAAACTCAACTGTGCAAAACACCAGATGGGCTCTCCGGTCCATCACCTGCACTCAGGCTAGCCTGATGCGCGAGTGGTCATCAAGGGTAAGAGGCATACGGAGGTCAATAAACAGCAAGTGGGTGAATTTGACACAGTTTCTTTTTTTTTTTTTTTTACTTTTCTACTAGCTCACATAAGTTTTATCATAAAGTGCCGTTGACCAACAAACCCATCTGGGCTTCATAGGAGGTGGTGTTTTTAGTGCTGATGAAGAAGCTGAGTTGATGTATATCACAGACAGAAAGTTTTTAGATGTGCTTGGCTCCATCAACACATGATTAATACTATGAATAGTCTCTTGACCTGTAAAGTGCCTTTCCTGTCTTTATGTGAACACACAACATAAACAAAGAGGACGCGCCCACGTGTGAGCTCATGTTTCTCACACACAACAGAGACGAGTGTGATCACGTGAATGAGCACGCGCAGACTCCACCTGAGCCACACATAGAGGCACCGAGTAAAGAAGAAGAAACATGTATGCAAGCTCAAGCTTAAAATACACTTGCACGGATCGACAAATCAACTACTGCAAAAGTGCAGAGTGAGCATAAACAGCGGCTAGTAAAGCCGGTACAAACTTCAGCCCAGCATCTCTGAGAGGATGAGTGTATTACTTTCTTCCTCTTCACGGCCCTGGTTCTCTCCATCAATCTGACTAAAAATATTGCGGTAAGTACTGCGAGCTGACAGAACTGAGCATAGTCTAATCCTGTAGCATGACTTTGCTGCTGAAAATCCTGCTCTTCTACGGAGTGTGTGTGTGGGGGGGGGGGGGGGGGGATTTTGCACTCGGAGCTTCAGCTAAATCCTATTCATCACACAGCATCCCTTCTCTACAGACTTGGCAACCCTGGCCCTGTTACCAGGCAAGGGCAGGACAGTGCCAGCATTGTTGGCATCTATATTTAGTTGGACCTGATCGAGGGACTGACCCTCCGAAGGACATTGTTGTGTACTTCAAAGTGCTTCGGTGGCAACGCGCTCTGAGGAGTGTCCTCCGGTTATCGAAAACAAAGTCAACCCCGAATGTGATGGTGAGAAGCAAAGAAATCGGGACCACCAGCCACTTTTAGTTAGCCAAATACAAGTTCAGTGGCTTTTACACAGCACGCATACAATCACTTTTCTTGCTCAGGGTCCTGGAGCTTTGCCTAAAAGCCTCCAATTTGTAGAAACAGACTGTCGGGGAGGAAATACCCTGGCTCAAAAGAAGTGGTGCTTTGACACACTGCATACTGTGCAGGGAAGTGGTGTGAGCAATAACACCTGGTGAGGATCGGGGAACACCCTGACATGAAATCACCTCATTGGATTTTAAAATGTGTATTGATAGCTAAGGGTGGGTTTACTGTCCATTCCTCTCTTACTATAGTTCTGCAGGAGGAGAATGCTGAGCAACTATTTTCAGTCTTAAAATAATAAAATTAACGGATTTTTGGACATTGGAGAGCAAAGATTGTTCTTAAACAACTTCTCCAGATGGGAACCAAGTTTTCAAGCAAGTACTTGTCTTGCATCTCAGTGCATCCCACAGATTTCACTGTGGCAATCAATAAAATGCAATTTTTGCATTAGTAATATCAGCGCTATAAAAAGCACCAGGCAGCATCTAGATAGGACGCTGTGTCCCTGTGTAATATTCTACATTTACTTCATCCTTTCAGTATGAATTACTGGGAGTAGGATATGAGAGTAATTGGAAAGGCCAGGGATGTCGGAGCAGCCGTGCCAAAGAAGCAGAGGTAAATATTGAGCAGAGCACATTCAGAAATGTGGAATAAACAGCATAAGATTGCATTTAACAAACAATATAATGTACAAATCAACAGACACGCCTGTAATGATTCAGGGATTAAAATACAGCAATAGGAAAAAGATATAAATAACAAAAGTAATACTAATGCAAAGGATTAATAATATGATTAAAATTGCAACAGAATCTCAATGAACAACCATTTGACCCAGTTCAGAGCCTTTCAGTCTGTTGTCTTTTAGCTCTGTCATTCTACTTGGGAGAGAGTCAACAGAGTCGCCATCCACAAAGTGAGCTGTATTGACTGCCAAACTGGCATAATGGAGAACACAATGTGGAGTTATTAAGTGTTATTTAGAGTGCCTCCCTAAAGGACAAGGGGCCATTTCGATGGGGATGACTCTATACAGAAGCATATAGTGTGCCTACAACTGTCTGATTAGGGCCTCAAATGACTGTCTTGGCCTAGATGAATCACCCATTCAGGCCTCGTCTCAAGCATCTTCTGCGCTGCTTTATGTCCGAGCCTCCGCTGCCTGACGGCAGCTCTGTTAAGTATGTGCGCTGCTTGTGTGGGTGAGTGCTGGTCTTTGATCTAAGTAGCAGCTAAATTACCATTTTATTCTAAAACATGACTGTCTTCTGTGGGTGTGTTCGTTTTGTCTGCAAGATTTGCGTCGGTGCATGATGGTACACAGACAAGTGGCGAAAATTGTAAAGCAGAGGAAGTCCTATTTCAATGCTCCTTCATTTTTTTTGTCTCTCAAAAACTGAGCAATCCTAGAATAACCCCCCCTTTCTGTTTTTCAGGATACTTTCACTCCCTTTTTAGGCATTGCACTGCCTAAATCTGTCCGACTTTCATTTACTCTTTCTCCTTTCACTCCTTGGGTGATTGCAGTCATTCTTTTTCATCTAACCTTATTTAAGACCCAATACCACCAGCCTCAGTGTTATTCTGGGCTGCCACAGCAACTAAGCCCTCCCCATCAACAATTTTAGCCCCTCTCCCTGCAGTTAGCTCCACTCCCTCAATGGGGCCGACGAAGAGAGAACCAGCGTCCCCAGAAGTGGCCGACACACCCCTATCGGTCCGTTCCAGCTTGCGGTGCTTGCGTGGCTCCGGGGGTGTGTCCGTCTGGGTGAAGACGGCGCGAATTCTCTCCACGCAGACGTTGGCAGCCTCCCTTGTCTCCCTGGAGAGCTGCGATAGGCTGAGGAAGCCGTGGGGGAGGTCGTCCACCACACAGAGAGTGACAGGCTGGTCTATGTTCCTCAAACGCTTGGCAAACATCACAGAGTCATCCAGCATGGGGTCTAATGCACAAGCCTGACAGGGGGAAAGAGAAGAAGCCAGAGGGAGGGAAAGGGGTTGGAATGGCGAAAAACAAATTAGGATTCCCTTCAGACATGTCAAGAATCTTAATTAAGGGATGAAGAAAAGGAAGCCAAGCGTCCCAGTCTCTTTTGTCCCTGTTTTCTTTACATTCTCGCTGACTCACTCTAGCCAGCACCAATTTCTTCATTTTCATATTAACACCCTTCTCACAAGAGAGGGCAGGCTTCTACCTCCCCCGTCTCTCCCATCACACTCTGTCTCACACTGATACAACAATGTAAGCAGCGTACAGTTTTTGCTACACCATCCCTTGACATTTTGAGGCTGTCTTGTTTTACCTCTTCAACCCCCATTCTGCTCCTCCTTTCTCATCTCTATTATAAATAAATCAATGCTAATCCTGGTCTGCTCCTGCATGTTCTCAGAGTAGCATATGGGCTAAGTTAAAACCTGTTGAAGAAACATAAAAGATGGTCTTTCTCATAGTAAAACGTGGACAGTTGCAAGGACTGACTCAAAAGCTCTTTAATGCACTGATTGACAGGGTAACAGCAACCTATGACCTACGTGTATTTAACAGCATGAATGCCATCCTTCTCTTTTTTCCCCCTACATCATTCTCTCAGACATTCCAACTGTTGCTTCTTCTTACCACTATATGTATAGGTGGCAGCCCTTTCAGCATGCTGTCAGGAGCCAACAGAGGAGAGCAGAAAGGATCCTTGACCACTGGAGAGCTCTGCACCCTCATCTCCGTCAGCTGCTCTGTGCGCAGTGGTTCAAAGCCCAGGGGAAACTCCCTAGGGTGCTCCAGGTCTGATCCCTCCTCTCCAGCAGGGGGTGGTATGGCCACTGAAGACATGCCGCTTAACACGGACAGATCTGCTTCCTTGGAGAGGAAGAAATTCACATCCTCTGGCTGCATAAAAGAAGAGATAATTCAGGTGACGTTAGACAATACTGGGTGGTCAAAGGAGAAAGTAAAGTCAAGAAAATGAGAAGGCATAAAATATCTGAAAACAAACTTGATTTGAAATACACACTAAACACTTTGTCCTTGTGAAAATCTGCTAAAAACCTTGGCTCATTGCCTGAGAGTCTTGGCTGAATGATCCCCATTTCAAGGAGGAAAAGCATATTTAAAATCTTACATCACCTCTCCTTGCTATTTTTCCCAAGCCAGCCACTAATCCAGTCTGTCTGTGCGAAAATACATGAGAGGATAATCTGCAATACCTTGCCAGTGCCCGCACAGCCAAAAGTTTTGATATTCAGTCAGCATTTTATAGGCAAATCTGTTTATGAAGCATGGGTGACAAAATCAGAGTTCAACAAGATGAAACATGCATATCACTGCCGGCTATACAGCATTGTATGATGGAGGGCCAAAATATCCCCATGCTTATAAACTGTTCAACCTCTAAAAAAGGCTACGACTGTATACTACATCTTTTAACCTAAATTGTATGAAAGCAGTGATAACCTGCTCATAGATAGGAGGCTGGTGTGATTTCCCTTCACTGCAATGTTGCAATAATCATCATCAAATTACAGACCTTTCTATAATCACAGCATTTAATTCCCACAACAATCCCCACTGAGAGCCCAGTGTTCTTTTAAGCAACAGCCCATAGCTGTTTAATGCTGTTAACTTCTTCTGGATAAGAGCATCAGCTGAGAGCATGCTAATCTCAATGTAAACATGTTCAAGCGTGACATACGGTGCGCTCCGAGAGCAGCGGTGCGCTGTGAGAGGCAGAATTGTTGTGGGATCCCAAGTCTTGGCAAGTCTGGCTCTTGACAGATAATTTCCGGCTGGGGAACTCTGAAGGCTCCGAGGGTACAGGAGGGTCAGCGTGAGGAGAAGAGATGGACGCCTCTGAAATGCTCTTCCTCACTGTGTCTAAGAAATGAGATGGAGAATGAAATGAATGAGACATTTGGCAAAACAAAAATCAAAACAAGTTCATTAAAAAAATATCCATCAACCACACAAAGTACTGTATATGGTTTATAGGGGATAAGAGACCACAACCACTTGCACTTATTCTACTGTTTCCACTTATCATACGTCCTCTGGTTGACAGCCAACAGTTAAAAGCCCAAAATGCAAATTGGGATATATCAGGAAGAAGAGAGGAGAAGTGGGTGGAGGAAATTCAAATAGTGCTGTCATGGTAATATCATCTGCCCGCCCTAAGCCGTCAAAACACAGCTGTAAGAGTCGTCATGGCTGGTCTCTTCACAAAGCGCGGCCAATCTCCAATCTCTTTAATAATGAACCATCTCAGCACCATGATGGCCTTTTAATAATGTACACCCACCAATGGCATTCTCATTAGTTTGGGCTTGCAGCTGTGGGGGTGTCGCCTGGCTAAGGGGACACCAGGGAAATTACTATACGCCACCAGATTTACGGTGGCTACAATTAACAATTACTGTCAAAGCCCTGCTGCTCCAAAGAGGTGAACTGACATGAATGGGACGACGAGAGTGTTGCACAATAGGGTGGGCTAAAGCGATAATTGGTAAGTTGAATGCCAGATAAAGGGGATCCATGTCAATACCCTCCTCCATATGGTCATGAACTTTGGGGCAGTTCATGTTGTTGCACTCATAACACTTAAATGAATTGGCTTAATGAACACTGTGATAACATGGGCGGTACACACACACACACAGACACACACAGACACACACAGACACACACAGACACACAAACACACACACATCAAGATTGAACTGTACTTCCAGCTCATAGATACGATCAAAGACACAAGCAGATTGCACCTATGCATAACTTTGAGCACAATAGGTGCCAGGCAGAACACTTTTATGCCTCCCACATGTCGTCTAACGTTCCCACCTGACTGCACATGCACGCACAAGCACACCCATGCACACTGTCACAGTTGGTGGTATACCAGTGGCTCCTGGCGGCGCCTCCGCAGCTGTGCTGGGGGAAGCTGAAGCTCTGTTGGGATCCAGCAGAGAATGGATCCAGTTGGAGGCTCCCTGTCGAAAATCTCTAAGCAGCAGTGCCGTGTCTCTCCTCACCAGGCTCAGCGTGCTCACTTTCTCTACCTGCGTCTCTGTCTGCGGCTCATTGCCTGCAGAAGGAGTCGCAGAGGAAGGGTTAGTAGGGAAAGATAGATGTACAACAGAGATTAAAAGTGTTTTTGTTATTCTTGTATAAGCATGAATGAGTACCAACAGAGAGGATGGGAAAGCAATAATAAGAAAGGAATAATAGCAGAGTAAAGACAACCACTGAGGGTGGGTTCAATACTGCCACACAGCTATTTATATTACAGACAGCAACACATAGTGATGGCAGTAGGAGTGAACAGAAAATGATTAGTGTTTTAGTACAGTTATTGAAAAAGCAGCACAGGATAGACAGTATGTCTGGATTTGGTATAGTTGGCCAATTACTGCAGTCCTCTTCCTCTTGTGAGAGAGCAATTCATCAAAAGATCTACAAGAGCTTCTCACATGCACTAATGACAAAATATGAGAAACAATCCATATACTAGTAAGTTGAGTTGTTCCTGAAGCTTTTCCAGACACAATACTACACAGCTGTACTTTATGTTGAGAATCATAATTTTAAATTTTTTTTATACTTTACACATTGTGTCCTACATCAGAACAGTCAGATCCAAGGTGATTAATATGATCATTATTACTGTCCTTAAACTAAAAGAAGGGCAGGGCAGACATTAGCAAGTTGTTTTAGTTGTTGTCAGAGATGCTTGTTTCCTCAACATAAACTAAATACTTAATGTTTTAGCTCCTGGTTAGACTTGGGAAGTAATTTAAAGATGGTGCTATTTATAACATATATAGTTATATTAGTTAATCAAACTGAACAGAATAAATTTTGTTTCATTTTTTTTGTTCCAGCCCAGCATGAAAAAAAAACCTAATAATTTATTCTACACAAGTAGCACAGGTATTAATCCATATTGTTAACAAATCTACAACTACAGCCTAGAGCATTATGGGAAGACTATGAATGATATGGAGCAGCAGACAGAAGAGAGTTGCAGAAATGCTTGAAAGAAAGGAAATAGATCTAAGCTTAATTCTCAACTTCACCAGATTGAAAAAAAATACTGGCTTGACTTCTTTAAAGACACACACACATACATACATACACAAGCACACTCGCACACACTCCCACCTGCGTAGGCACTGAGACACCTGGAGAGCACACTGAGCGGCAGCAGGGGATCCATAAGTGTTAGCAGACGGGAGGGCGATGCGTAGGCGGTCAGCAGGGTAGCCGGGTAGGCTGCCACAATGCCATCTGGCATTCGCACACCAAAGGCAGCAGCGCGCATCGATGTCGTCACACTCAAGTTGCCTCCCGCACTGTCACCGGCCAGACACACTTTCTCTCCGGTCCAACCTGGAGAGGTAAAATTGGGACAGTGATGATAGGAGTGAAGGAAAAGAGGGAAAGAAAACAAAACAGAATTCAATGGGGAAACACAGCAAAATGGAACACAAAATAAAAGGAGGCAAGAAAAAAAGGGTTTTTTTTCTGCAACTATGAGAAATCCACTGAGGTGCAAAAAAAAAAAAGTGTGACACACATCAAGTAACAGAATCTCTTCTCCACAGTAACACTGCTGAATGTGTGGCTGCCGTGAGGGGCGGTTGTCTCACTGTTTCCTAGCTGTGATATTGTCGTCTTGTACTACAACACTAACATATTACTCTGCCATCACCGTTAATTTGACACAATGTGCTTCAGTGGTCGGATGTACCCCAAACCGACCAAATGTGTTTTGTTTTCCTGAATATTGAGCATCACAATTTGCGTGGTAATGCATAACAACGGGTACAGTGCAAGACATTGTGCTGCAGCATGATTACTTTCAAAGTGATGAATGAATCCTCCTGAGAGATTCAGCAAGTGCAGGTGAGGATTTACAGAAGCAGTCCTTAGGACACTTTCACTCTGAAAGCAAGTTTTACCCCTTGTGCTGTGCCTGCTCATTAATTTTAATAAACCACTCTATTTTACATGCCTAAATTATATGCATATACTTCCCACATGACATTAAAAAGTAAACAGTAAATATACAGAGGATATTCAACACTCTGGTATAAACAATGTTGTGTGATGTGGATGTACCCAGTAGGTGGTGGTTTCTCAGAGCCCAGCAGTAGGCATAGAAACACTCCTCCAGGGCCCTTGGGAATGGGGCATCAGGGGCCAGAGAGTAGTCCACTGACAGGATGGGGACACCCAGGTCCTGAGACCAGCTCTTCAGATAGGGCTATAAAAGACAGAAGACAAGGGTAGGAAGGGGTAAATTTATGAATGGAAAAACACTGTTTCACAGTGAATATATTATACGTTGTTAAATTTATGAGAAACAACAGCAGCCACAATAAAACACTGAGGCAGGGAGACCGAGAGAAAAAGAAATGTGGTGGGAGAGACACGTGGAGGTGAACATTAAGAATCAAGGATGAAAAGTTATGAAAATTATGTGTCCCTCTGATGTCATCTGTCTGCTTTCTGGATTACTGTCTAGACAAAGGCAGAATGAGCGTTGCCCTCACGGTCACCTCCATTTCCTTTCTTCTCACACGGTAATGACAAAAAGGTGCCAATATGGCCTACTTTGCTATGAAGGAAAAAGACAAAGACAGGGGGGTGGTGTGGATTTACTGGGATATTCTACAAAACAAACTCACTGTCAGAATACTGAGTGTTCCTCATTCTCTTGTTGCTACAGTCAGGTTAAGTGTTTACTATTCTCATGCCAACCTAAGGCAAGTGCTTCACTTGAAAACTGCAATGCAGTGACCTTGAAATGTGAGAAAGGCATCAAAACTTGTCATGACAAAATATTCTTTACACAAAGCACTCGTCCTTTTCTCCTCTGTCTTTATCTTCTCCCAACACCTTTCTGACTAGCTTTGACAGGGCTGGTGGTGAAAGTGACAGCTCTCCGTTCACAATATGGGGAAATGCACGGTGTGTGTAAGGTTGCATGTCGCCTCACCGACCAGTCATTCAGTAGGGAAAAAAAAACAAAGCAGCAGCTCCAGCAGTCAGCTGTGCTGTCTTAAAGCTCTATCTGTCACAATAAATCTTAGAGTGAGACCACTGACAAGTGAGTGTTCATGCAGTTCAAGCGCTGTTCAGGTCAGTGTGGGTTTGTAAATATCAGCAACTCCAAGGTATGTGTGTGTGTCTGTGTGCAACTGTGTGTGAACAGCTATTGTTGCCAGGCTACAATGAGTGCCAACATATGCCAGAGTCCATGGACAGGTCTGTCAGTCAGACAGTTCATCATCTGCTTGCATAAAAGGAGCAAAGCACTCACAGCAAACGGCCCAACAGGCAGAGAAGAGTTACGTGTGCATGTGTGTTTTTATTGAGTTGGGACCAAAGCTGGTTAATTTTACATGACTCAGGAAACTCCTCTCATACACACACACACACACCCTATTCACAAAAACATGCACACACCAGTTCAGAGGGTCCCAGAGTTCTCAAAGTAGGAATTAATGGGAGCTGCTGTCCCACTCATTCTCAGGCAGGCAGAGCAGTTAATCTGCAGGCTTACACCTCTGCTGGCCAAACACTGTGTGTGTGTGTGTGTGTGTGCCCAAGTTGCTAAATGCACAAATGCCAGCGCATCCATTCCTGTCATCTCAGCATCATTGGGCACTGAGAGCAAAGGCTCCTGTCACTGAAGGACACTAAGTGAACAAAAAGGATTTGTGAGATATTAGAAAGATTGAGAGAGAGAATGTAATAAAAAAGGAGAGCCCAGAAGAAGAAGAGAGAAGGATAGTCTGACAAGTCTTCCATTAGTGCCCCGGGTAATCTTTCTCTGCAGGGTTGTACAGTTCTCCGTTAATTCAACATGACAGCCCTGTTCACCTCCTTCTCTGATTGCTCCCTCTCATCCTCTGGTTGCCACACAGCTGCAGATCAAGGATGCCCATGTCCTTGGCGATTTCACAGAGCGCTGTCTTGCGGTAGCTATAAGTAGCTTGATGCAACATAAAGACGGCACACAGCCACAGGTGACCAGATCAGTGTTGGATGAACAGGGAGAGGCGTGGGCACAAACAGTGTTAAAGTAAGCTTTCTCATTATGATGAACTAAGCAGGTTGAACGTTTCCGCCTGCTAAAATTTCATATTTTATTACTTATGTAAACTTATATTAAAACTGGTTGACAACAAGATTTTCTTTCCAGAGCAATGACAAGAAAGATCCAACAAACATTTTAAGACTTGAAGCCAAAGCTTATGTGTGTTGGTGTCGAGGTTTTATTTTTACCACAGTGGTGTTGAAAATAAATCTAGACATAGACTTCTCCTCAATAAAAAAGAAAAGAGAGGTCAGGGTAAAGTGAATGACAGAGGAGCCAGCTGTGTGTGCACCTTACCGGTAATGAAGGCATGGACGGAGGGCAAGTTGTCTGTATTTAGTTTTCAGGGATTAATTACAAAATAATTAATGGTTCATTATGTGCCACAGCACTGACATAGGAAAAGACTCCCCTGCTCCTCCACTGTCAACTACTCCACAACATTTTAATTAGCCTGGGTTCAATTACAATTAGTTTGAGAAAGCACAGCCAGAAGTTGAAACATTGAAGAGATGAGAAGGTGAACTTAGCTGGATGACCGCTGTGGCATTACTGGCTCAAATCCTGGAAAAACAACATCTGAGCCAGGTGTCGTATAGTGGAGGTGTACGGTTGTCAATATATGAATATGTAGAGGCCACGGGACACATTACACCATAGTTTCCTGCATTTTGACCAACTGTTCCATTATAAATATCACAGATAGGTGAGTCAAAATACTACATGACATGACAATGTGAAAAGTCTTTTGGGATTCACTTGTTCTCTTCAGTTGTCTTGTTCTTGTCACATTGCATTTCTGGTAAGAGCAAAGAAAAATCTAGTTGTAGAGTACCATCTCACCTCATGGGACTTGGAGGTCTGGGCCACAAAGCCTCCCCCATGGAAATGGATCAGGAGACAGGGAGAAGAGGGGAGGCGCTTGGTCTTCAGCCCCAGCGACAGAGAGATGGCTCCCCCCTCAGAGCGGGAGAGAGATAGCAGAGTCTCGCTGTCCTGGAGGAAGTGAGACAGAGGAGGAAGAAGAATTAATGAGCACAAACAGAAATAATTGCAAACAAATAATCAAGATCAGTTGATTTTGTCTAACAGTTAAAAAAAAACTAAATCACATGATGACAAATCGTGATGTTTACATCACTGTGACAACTGCCCATAGACGAACAAAGCCTTGTTTATATTGTTAATATATTTTATTGCTAGTGTTAGCAACAGGGCTCCTTTGAGAGGGGGATTAACTAGCTGCTCTGCAGCAGCTTGCTGCCAGCCTTCCCTGTGCCTGCATGAACGCACACCAACTCCCATTCATTAACAGAAACAAGGAGGGAGGGGAGCTGTGGCTGAGAGGGAGGGCTTCCGTTGATGCAGGCTTGTATTTTGCGACATTAAAAGGACACGGTTGTTTCGTTGGAGTGTGATCAATGGCTGGAAGTATTTGTATATAGCATGTCTGGTTAAATGCCAGGCTAGAAAGAAAGGAGGGGAACAAGCTTGGATGGAGAGAGGGAGTCTCCCAAGAGAATTAGGCAGTGAGGCAGAGTAGAGAAAGTGAAAGTGATACCTATGACAGGAAAATAGAGAGAGCGATAATGAAGGGGATTAAGTCCATGAGGATGAGACGAAGCTGTCGTTTACTCGAGCGGCTTGGAGAAAATACCAGATATGCTATTACATTTTGTTGGACTATTTTAAAAATGTGTATGACTGGTATATGCAAAGTGGTTTAAAAAGAGACAGTGGAGGAAAACTGTCATAAACTAGGTCACACAACACATACTTAATAGTTAGTCAAGCTACAAGGAAGTAGTGTAAGTACACAGCAAATATCAGTTCTAGTCTAGTGTTGCACATATTTTGAGATTATGAACTTTTTTTCATTTTCCACTGTGCCACAGTGTGAACAGAATAATGATTTCAGTACCTGTCCTTCACGTAAGTCATAGGAGATGAGCCTCATCTGAACAGGAGCAGTGCCGATGTGCGCTGATGGCGGAGCTATCGTTACAGATGCTCGGTGGTTGGCCGCCAGGGGAAGGTCGAAGGGCACAGGGGGCACAGAAAGAGCCCGATTCACCTTAACTTGAGTGGATGTCATACTGGCAAGACTCTGGAGGAAGAGGGATGAGGGATAAAAACAGAGAAAGAATTGAGACAGAACGGCAGAGAGAAGAGAAAGAGAAGAGTGCAAGTTACAGAGCGAGTCAGGTCACTGGAGAGAAAGAGAAGCCGGATGAATAAACCATGAACCCCATTGAATAAATTGAATTCCACTCTATTATTACTAACGGCCTGTAGGCCAAAATGCATAATGATAGAAAGGTACTTTTACCAGAGGAAAGTAAAATATCCTGGTTACAGTTTTAAAATTAAAAACAGGTCGGAATGCTTATCTGTGTGCACAGGTAAGTTAGTGGTGACAGCATGGGCAGATTAAAGATATCTTAGGAGCAAATTTGTCCGTGTTCTTCAAAAGAAGCATGAACAGTCTACTCACAGACAAGACTTCAGTCTCAGTGATGTTCCAGAAGGTCTTCCAAAAATGAACGTCCAGGTTCTGGGTGATTCGTTCAAATTCTGCTCCTCTCAACTCTGGGTCGATGGCGTACTTCCCTGAGGTAAAGAAAGAGCTGGCTGCCACACCTTGGGAATGGAGGAAGGACGACAAAATGATGAGGATTATAATAATGGGCAAGGAGACATCAGAGATGGTGTAATGCAAGAAATTGAGTTAGAGTTAAAAGGAAAGGGAAGAAAAAGAATTTTACGGTCGAGGAGGGAGTGAAAAATGAAATCAAACAGTGAAGACATACAGACACACAAAAGCTTAGAATTACAGGAATTAAAACAGTGATTACATATAGACAGAAGCAGCAGGAAGGAGAGAACATTGGAATTGCAGTAAGTGACAGGATCCTGTCACATAAAACAACTTTAGAAAACTCAATGAGAACGCAAAAAAGGAAGGTGAAGGATGGAAGGAAAGAAAGATGGTCAAGAAGGAAATAGAGTACTAAAACACGGCAAATCTCAGAGATGTGGCCACTGAGAAGAGTCATCAAACGCAGAGTGAATTGGCTTTTATTTACTCACAGCACTATAATCTTATGGCCACATGGATGTTTCAGGTCTACTGTGCTGCTACACTAAAATTCTACCCTACTTTTACTGCTGTGTCAAAGATGGGCATTAAAGAAAAAGGGAAGGGATTGTACTTTCAGATACCATGACTGTAATCTAAACTAAAAACACACACAGGACAGCTAATGCAGCTTACAGTGCTGAGTGCACAACCATTTAGGATGATAGAAACTGTAGGACAGAAGCAACGTCTTCACATAGTCATATAGTCTGAGTTCACTACAGAGGACTATGATGAAGGGGTGAGGGGGTTCCAGTACACTCACCGTATGGTGCAATACTGCCTGCCTCCACTGTGGTGCAGCACAGAGCACAAGAAACCATGAGAGTCGAAGGGTTCCTTTTTGAATGTTAAATATTTACGTGTGTATCTGTGCGTGTGTGCACAGTGAAAATGTGTATATGATGGTGCATGTGCTTCTATTTCTGCCTCTGTACATAACTGTGTGCATGTTGAAAACATTCTGAAATATAGAAGAAGCACACCAGCTAGCCCTCGAGATTTCAAAGGATGAAAGAGCATCTACAATCGAAACACACAACATCAAAAGGTACACAGTCAGGGGCCAAGGAGCAATGAAGAAGAGGCGTGGAGATGAGTACGATCTTTGAATGAGAATCAAGTGGCTGGATGATGAGAGGGTACAGCTGCAGAAAATATGATGCTGACCTATTCCTGACTGATGGCGTCTGTAGTTTTCTCCAAAGGCCACAAGGCCGATAGCGATGGTCTGCAGACAGGGCCGAATGGCTGGAGTGAACTGGAGGGAGGAATGGACAAAAACAAAGATAGACTTAAAATTCTTATCCATTATCAACAAGAAATAGACTACAATTAAAACCTGCAATCATTCAACCAGAGTGTAGCCCAGACCATGGGATATCAGAATATCAGATGAATCTTAGACATTATAAATTGATACTAGGGAGGTTTCATTATTTTTTCCTTTTAGTTTATTTTGACCTGTGTCCACTGAGGGCTCAGCCTCTCTTGTAAAACTTGACTAAGAACAGAGACAGTGGCTGTAAAGAGGAGCATTTCCTTCCTTCCATCCATCCAAATCCTTCACTCACTTCATTTTACCCGCAGGTCAGAACAGCAGGAGAGGTTTGTATCTCTGCATTCCTCTCCTGCTTTCCTGGCATTTACATATTAGACTTCTCATCACACTCTCTTTTCAGGGTCTGTCCCTCTAGTCTAAGATGTCAGTAGTGTATGAGCACCTGGTGACAAACTAGCCCCTGGCAGAGGGTTTGTCCTCCAACGTCAACAGACCTCTTCTTTTTCTAACAGATGAATACCTTTTGACTGATGGGCTCTGGGAGACTTATGTGGGGCGCTTTATTCTGTTCTTGGCAAGTCTTAATATTATAACACATATAAAGACAATTTTACAACCCAATTCCAAAAAGGATGGGACACCGTATAAAACATAAACAAAACAGAATGTGCTAATTTGCTAATCCTTTCTGACATATACTCAATTGAAAACAGCACAAAGACAATATATTTTGTACATGTTCTACCTCAGCAACGTCATTGATTTTTGTAAATATATGCTTATGTTGAATTTGATGGCAGCAACATGTTTCTAACAATTTGGGACAGGAGCAACAGAAGACTGAGAAAGTTGTTGACTGATCCAAAAACACCTGTTTGGATCATTCCACAGGTAAACAGGTTCATTGGTAACAGGTGATAGTATCATGATTGGGTATGAAAGGTTCATCCAGGAAAGGTGCAGTCGTTCACAAGCAAGGATGGAGAGAGGTTCATTACTTTGTCAAACACATGATTGTATAAAGGAGATTACTACATGGTTTTGGAACACTTCATAAAACCGTTGTCGGCAAACACAGTCCAATGCAAATGATTGCATTTTGCTATTATTAACGTTTTACACAGCACGAACTTTGTGCACATTCAAGTATTTCCTACCTTTCTCTCTAATTTTCTTCAGCTAAAATCTCAGCTCTTGATCATCAAGCATGAGCCACTGCTACTTGAAATCCACCCCCATTCTTCACTCCTCTTTCTTGTCTTTCCCACTACCTATCCCTGCACCATGTAGCTCATCTCACCTGAAAGCCAAGGCAACGGCCATAGAAGCACCCCTTGTGCATGGATGAGTATTCTCTGACAAAGCTCTCGCTGAGGCCACTTTCATCCTGGAAAAAAAGGTTGCCATGACTGTTGTCATGTAGCATGCGCTGAGCCAGGTAGAGCAGGGCACGCAGCTGGCACAGAGCGTTGCAGTAGGCCTCCATCTCCCCCGCATTATGTGCCACTCGAAAGAAGATGCTGCGGCGGTTGGCTGTGATGTAGCGCCCCTTCTGGATGATGTGGAGAAGGCAGCAGCGCACAACCTAGAAAAATTTGAACAATGTATCAATAAAATGGATTCAAAAATATGATATCTATCTTGCCACACCACCCTTTCCATATACCTAGTTAAAATCTGTGTACTCATCCAAAACGCAAGGTCAGTTTAATCAAATTACAAACAAATATAAAAAAGGTAAATTTGCATATTGGTCATTGGTTACTAAAAGGACAGAATTTTTACAAAATGACAGATGTAATGATATTTATTAATTTGAAATTTGTTTCACTTGTAAATATGAATAATGAACTCCAGGCTATGATTTCTTTTCTAAAAATGGATACATAGCATTCTGGATTACAACAAAGCAAAACATATTTCATCAGTTGTGCAATCATTAAAGCACCATGTCTTCTGGGTCTGTCTAAATTGTAATTAAGATTAGGGTGGTAAGCTTTAAGAAAAAACATAAACAATGTATGATAGTATGCCTGCATGTGTAAAGCTTGCTACTTCGCACGGGTGTTACAGATTAGTAAAAGCAGCACTGTGGGGATGAAAAGGATTATAAATGTGGAAATCGAGAGGCTAGAAAACAGAGCTAGACTCAGCTAGACTCATTCAGTTGGGGTGGGCTGCAGCGACTGAAGGTCATGATGCTTCATCGATAACTGTAGAAGATAAAGTACAGTGGGTACAGTAGGGGTAGATATTCTGCAGCTGGAGGAATTTATCTAACCTGATTTGCAACATAAAATCAATTTGTAAAACAAATGGACTGACCTTGAAACAAAGAAATATCAAGGGCTGGTGAACACTTTCTCACAGTGTGAAGAGAATATTGATAAGAATGTATTGCGGTATGGGGGCTTGTTATTCTCAGAGCTGCACTGGGTTAAAATAAGAACACAGCTCCAAGGCTTGACTCATACACTCAAAAAGAATTTGAAAACATCCCACATCCTACCTTGACCAGTGAGCGGTAGCCATTAGCAGGTATGTGTGGGTCAAAGTCAAAATGATGGTAAACTGAAGCAAAGCCAGAGACAACAGGCTCCAGACTCCGAGCGTGCTCCTGGATGAGCTTCATGACATCCACGAGCCGCCGCGCCGCATCACCCTGCGACCCCTTGGCTCCTCCGGAGAAGAAAGTGGCATTCTCTTCACACACATTGTACAGGGCTGCAAACACTGCCTTGGTGTCCATCACTAGGAGCAGTGAGACAGAGAAGAGAGGCAGAGGTTGAAACCAAACCAAGGTAATAATATTGTTTAATAATTATTAATGTGATTCTTTATGCATTCTAAGGGGAAATTCTCATTTTCATTAGAATGAGGATTACTGACACAGAAGCTTGCAGCATAATAACACCCACTGATCTCACTATTAACCATGCCACCTTGCTGACCCCAGTACATACTTTATATGTAAAATTAAAGTAGATTTGTATCATTATTTTCTGCAGTTGTTAAAATTCGACAATCCGCTACTATCAAGTCCTGCAAGCATTAATAGGAGCACCTTGATCCCCATTCTGCACCACACCCACCCTTGTTATCAGCATGTAGACGCTGTACCAGGTGGGATATCATTGGATATATCCTACATAATGTTCTCTTACTCCTATTAGCTAATGCCCCAAAGGCTGGCGTACAGAAGCTCATTGATTGAGACGTGTTAAGCAAGCCTTGAAATTAAATGATGTAAATCCGGGCTAAGCAGCCAAAATCCACCGAGATCTAGGCAGACATGCATGGAGCAAGAGGAGAAAGCAGAGGCCCTTTGCTAACGTCATGCTGCTGGGAACAAACAGAGATTAGTCGTACACTGACAAAAACACAGGAACACGCTCATGTAAGAGTCCCAAAGGGAGATATACAGCTGACAACACACAGCTGAGTGTGTTTATCAAGTGTGGCCATATCCATGCCCTAATGCAGAAAAACAAAGATCTGGTGCCATGTCCCAGTTGGATTCATACTGTTGGATTAAGCTCATCTGCTAAGTCACCTGAGACCTCTGTTTCCACAACATCCAGGTCTGAGAACCTGCTGGTAGTTACTGTATAGGATGACTGGCATGCTGAGAGATAGAGGAAAGAGGAGAAGGGATGTTGGATACACAGAGAATAAAAGAAGAAGACAGAGACAGCAGTGCTTCCCTAATGAATGAGAAAAGGTGTGAATTTTAGGACTGAAGCAGACGGGGGGGAAGAAAAATAATTTCTTTGTTATGGATGGGTGTTAACCAATTACCTTGCAGGGCTAAAGCACATTTAGCCCTCACAGTGAGATAAAAGATAATGATCAGTTCACAATTACTGTTACAGTAAGACTCCGCTATGTTAAATCATCTTTGGCTAAACCATGTATACCTAATGAACATCCCAAAGGACATCAGCCACACTTGGAATTAGCGCACACACATCCTCAAACTTTTGCCATTAAAACTTCAACCGAGGCTAGTTCAATGAAGCAATACAATAAAAATAAATAATTCTTAAAAAAGAAAGCAAAAACAGCACAGATCCCCAAAGCGACATCTTGGGATGTGGAGTGGAGGTTGCCTATGCATGCTAAAATGTGAACAATCATATAATGGAGCCCTTATCGCACAATTATTCTGCCATTGCGTGCCATTCAGGAAGAGTAATGGGAGAGGCAATTTCAGTTTGCTGGGAGGAATCACAACCCTCTGACATCTGGGAAGAGACATTTATCAGCCAGATGACTTCTAGCACACACACACACTGCATGAAAAATCTCTTTAGCCGTTAAATGTTTTCTCATTCTCCCATCTTGTCTTTGCCTCTCACTCCACTTCTCTTTCAGCAAGACTTTTTTTTTTCCAAAACCCTACCCTACAAGGCAATGACACCCCTCTAGGCAAATCTTTCCATGCTGGATGCCAATTTGTGACAGATACGAGTTTAGCAGAGGATAATCAAATTGTGTCACAAAGGTTTTCCCCAAAATGTTTTGAGGTTGGCAAAACTGAACTGTTCACTTCAGAATTTAACACACTGCTGCTGGCTTAGATGATGCTAAAAATGGTTTAAAACCCAATTCGGTGTGGTGTGGTGCCAAGCTGCTCCTTCCACTTGGCAATGAAAAACTAGCCTCATCCGAAAACAACCAACTTCACCCCCACCGTTAAGAGTTAGCCTTGTGACTCACCAGAAATCAATGACCAATCAATGACATAGTCCCTCTGTCTGTTTGTTTGTCACAAGATGAATTGTTCAAATTATCTGAAACACATAAATTATGTGTGTATGTATGTGTGATGTAGCCATCAAGCCCATAATCAACGTTCCATTTAAAAGGTAGGAGAAGTCATTCTAATCCCAATACACTTCTTGTTAAATTCAGTGAATATCTCAGTTCTGCTAGCTGTCCATTCTGTGTGCACTGAAAATAAGGCCTAAAAACTTTAATGTTATAAACATAACACATTGACACTAATCGATTTACTGTTTCATTTTTATTTTTCAAGCAAAAATATATGGTTCCTGCTTCTTAAATGTGATTTGCTCTTCTTTGCCATTTATGATAGTAAACTAAGACTCTTTTGGGTTTGGACCTCTGGTTGGACAAAAGAACTGTGATGTTGTGATGTTTGCTGTAGCATCGGGCTAAGTTGAATTCAAATATTAACAATCTTTCTCCAAGATGCACTTGTAATGTCAGAGGCATTCATTGGCCCCAGGGCTTAGAGATGGGCCAAAAATAGGCCAAACCCAATCTACAGTGGTTATACGTTTGTGATCACATTATGTTCTATCTACTCCTGCAAAAGCGAATGAGGCAGCTCGGGGCCTTATTTCACATTGATTAAACCATGTGAAACACTGTCTGACATTAGTTCTTCCCATGACTCCACACTAAAACAGAATTTGCATTGTACTAATTCAAATGGTATTGGACTGTGAGGTCATCGCCTGCGCATAAAGCAAACTGTCACCCCAAGCTGGCTAGAAGGCTAGAATTTGCGGTGTTGAATTTTAGGTTGAGTTCATTTGCAGTTAATTAAAATTAACACAGACTCAGCTGGGTTCAGACAATTTTCATCCAAACAAGTTTTCCTGGAATTCAGAGATGTAAATGAGCAAATGTATAACTGCCTCTGGACGTGCCTTAGGTTTTGCCTCAGCATGACAGCATTAGTATAGTTTGCAGTTTATCTTCAAGAGACTTCCAAACAAAAACAAGCTGAACAGGATTATGAAAATAATGTGAATTGCATTTTTGGGTGGCTTTTACTTGAATTTCAAAGATTGCAGAGGTGTAGCAGGAAAGAAGGATCCGCGAGGCATAAAACAAAACAAAACAGAAGTAAATTACAGTTTTCTATCCACTGAAGATTCATGAATGAAGCTTATAGTGCCAATATATGCTCAACATATAATATGGCTATAATAGGAGGACGACCAGGAGTACAGGGAGGTCATCAGTGACTTTGTCAGCTGGTGTGAGCTAAATCATCTTCAGCTCAATGCCAGCAAGACGAAGGAGCTGGTGATCGACTTCAGACGGAAGCCACCCCAGACTGCACCGGTGAACATCTAGGGATTGGACATCGAGAGGGTGGAGACCTACAAATACCTGGGTGTTCACCTTAACAATAAACTGGACTGGTCACATAACACAGACGCTTTATACAAAAAGGGCCAAAGCCGTCTGCACCTGCTGAGGAGGCTGAGGTCCTTCGGAGTATGCAGGACTCTACTAAGGACTTTTTATGACACTGTGGTAGCATCTGCACTCTTCTATGCAGTGGTCTGCTGGGGAGGGGGGAGCACAGAGAGGGACAGGAAGAGACTTAACAAACTGGTCAGGAGGGCTGGTTCTGTCATGGACTGCTCTGTGGACTCCATTGAGGAGGTGGGTGAGAGGAGGATGTTAGCCAAGCTGACATCTATCATGGGCAACCCCTCTCACCCCCTGCATGAGACTGTGGGAGCTTTAAGTAGCTCCTTCAGCAACAGACTGAGACTCCCACCCTGCAAGAAGGAGCGCTACCGCAGGTCTTTCATACCCACTGCAATAAGACTCTTTAACACCCCATTATAGTAAATAACTGCATTTAAGTCATGACTGCATTTTTTCTGCTGTACAGTGCAAATAATGTAATAATGTAATATCTTTTCAGTGCAATAACATAGACATTTCTGTGCAATAGCATTTATAGCATCTTTATTCTCATATGAATAATAGTATGTCTATTACTTCTGGATGCCAAAGACAAGGAAAACATGTAACATAATGTAAATACTCAACCTCAGTTGTCACTTTATTGTCTTATGCCACTTATTGCTTCTTGTTTTTTATTGCTGCCTTATTTCTTTAGCAACTTACTGGTATTTATTTTTGAGTTAATGTTTACTGTCTGTTACTGCTGCTGTGACAAGTACATTTCCCCAAAGGGGGATCAATAAAAGTTATCTTATCTTATCTTATCTTATAACAGCTAACGATGAACACACACACATACAATTCTGGGACTGTTGCTCCATCTCAGGATTTGGCCAAGAACAAGTGGATTACACACCCAGTACGAATGTTCTGAACCTGACAAGGCACAACAACAGTTACTTAATGTGCGACAACTGAACTCATTACATCACCATAAAACTGGATACACCAAGAGAAATGCACAAAAGACAACTATAAATACACATCCATCTGCCTTAGGGGACACAATGGCTACTTTGGCTAAGCAGTGACCCAAACACCGTGTTGCAGGACCAGATATAGCAGTCAAACCAGTTTGGGCGAGCAGCCAAAATTAAAATTACATTGCTTAATTAGAGTGGGGGGTACAACTCTCTCAGCTGGGCAAGCCAATAGGCCTTCTGTTGACAGAGTAAGCTAGGCGTGAACTTTATGAACCTCTGGATCAGCATAAGCTGCTCTAAAACTTGCTTAATGATAATGAAGCCAGAGCACATTACACCCCAATCCAACTGCAGGGAGTATATCGTATGCAAATATAATGCAAATGAACACTGTTATGTGAACCTGTGCAATCTTATCGAGAATTCTGAGATAATGCCTCAAAGAGGAAAGCAATAAAGCTGCCACGACACTCACACCGGGAATGCTGTCAATACAACATCTATGGAATTAAGGAAAACATAACTCACCTACTTGTCTTATCATTTCAGCCTTTTGAGCGCCAGCAAATGCCCCACATATCTATGTCAGGCCACCTAGAGCTATGTCAATACTGAGCAACATGTTTCAGCATCATCCCCTCCTGTGTGAGTGACAAGTGGTCACTGTAAGCCCACTGCAACCATTAAGTTGCACCTGGTCTCTCCACATTAAAGATGGATGAGAGTGGGCATTAATAAGTCATGTGCAACAACCAACACCGGCAACATTACAGACATATAATGACTCCTGCTGGGCCCACATACAGTGTTAAATGAGTGTTTGTATATAAATAGCTGCAGGCTGTTTCTGGCATAGCATAAAATTGATATGGTATGGACTAACTACTGAGAAGCTGTAAGAGAAAAGAAAGAGTCAAAGTGTTTACCAGTCTCTGAGTTCAAGGCTCTGTCCTTCTCTGTCTCCTCTCTTCAACGAAAGCAGTGAGGAAAAAAGAAAGAGAGAATGAGAGAAACAAAGGAAGGAAGGGGTGGCAGACAGGAAAGAGATTTTTTCCAATTGGTTTTGTTCTCCCTCTTGCTGTCGGTCACTGCCTCGTCTTCCCCTGTCAGCCGCTGTATGTCAGCCTGTCATAACCAATTCTACTCAGAGGCAATGTGTTGTCCTTTCCTCTCCGCTCATCCCTCCAACGCCTCTTTTTAAAAAGGCTAGGGAAGCTATAGACAACCCTGACCCAGTTAACTGTCTCCCTGTGACAGTGGGCTATTTTGCTATTGGCGGTTCAGTCTGCAACTCCCTGTGACCATCAACCTAATTGGCAGATCTAATACAGACATTGGCAGGGATACAGCCACGAGGTTGTGAGACTGTGGCTTGTTCCTTTTATTGCATCCGAAGCACTTCATTCCTTTTCTGATAGGGCCACAAAACAAATGTAAACTGGATAAAATGGATGGATAGATAATGTATTGATTAAATTCAATATGGTTTCAACATTTAAAAATAATGAATGCACTCATTATCATAGCCCACAAGGGTGTCAGAAGTTTAAAAGGGTGAACATATGAAAATAATAAATTTAAAAGGCAAATATCCTCATATACTGCTATAACCAACCCATTAAATGCTTGGAAAATTCACTTGAAATTTTTTAAGCGAATAATAATTCAAGCATTTAGTCTCGAAGACTATGTTTACATTATTCCATCAAACATTAACTTCTTTAGATACAAGTCCTGTACCTGCACCTGACATTACAGTGCTTTTGGTCATGGCTGTGTTAGACTTTTGTGTTTGAACAACATTTACGTAGCACCTTTAAAAATATATTTTCTGTTTGTGTTTGCGGCAGGAACGTCCTGTATGTGCCAACTGTTGAGAAATACTGTTTGGCAATGAGTGCAGAACATGGACAAAGCGTGCACAACCAAAATAAAAGGTCAAAATGTAACTTGAACAATCTATTCCAGTGGAAAATATGACTTTAGTTTAGACTTGCTGGCTCATATCACAGATGACTGTCCTTATAACTCAAATGGAGACATGACCCTTCACCTACAGAAACAGATAAACATTCCCAGGAACATTGAGACACAGACAACACTAAGACTCTTCACTAAGGAAAGTTGTTTTGGGGGGTTTCGTTATTGTTAATTGTTGATGATTTAACATAGCAGAGTCTTACATTAATTCCAAGAGGAGGGTTTTCAGTCTGACTTGTTGCTCTGAACAGAGCTACAACAATTATTCACTTGAAGGAAAATTTATCGCCAAGCATTTTAATAAATCGATTAATTTTACAAGGAAAAATTTCAGATATTTGCTGGTTCAAGCTTCTTAAATGTCAAGATTTACTGTCTTTCTTTGTTGATTACAATAGTAAATGAAGGTTTTGGACTATTGAACAAAAAGAAGCAATCAGAAGATGTGACTTTGGGCTCTGGGAGATGGTGATGAGCATTAATTTTGATATATAATAGCCATATAATAAACCATTACATCAACTAATCATGAAAATAAAAAGCAGATGAATCGATAATAAAAAAGTATAAGTAAATAATAAAGCACCCTTAGCTCTTAATCCTAGTTTTTCTATAGGCTCATTTCATGAATAACATTTTGACATGCCACAATAGGAAATACAAGTGTAAAGAATACAACTAAGGAGGGCTGAATTCCTCACACTGTCACAACTTACTGGGACACTCTATAGTGCAGCACCACCATTATTGTTATCAATAACTCCTGTTTTTTCCACCATGACAAATGAACATATCTGTTGGTAAAAAAGGCCTTTTGTCTGCAAGATAAAACCTGTTAATAAAGCTTCAAGACATTTGGGGAGTAGTTCGGCCTATACTCAAGGAACACAAGGAACAAGGAAGTTTTTTATTCATGAATCTGCACTTATCTGTAAAGAACTTGTCATCCGTATCGAATCATTGCCAACAGTATGTCTATTTTGAGGCAGATCTGGACCCAGTCTTACTTGTTGCAACCTCACATAAGTCAGAAGGGGTGAAACATGAATTAATAACATTTTCTGTTATTAAAATATACAGTTGACAGTTGTGCAGCCCTGTGCATCCTGGAACCTAAATGTTCCTATGGGCTCCTGGTAGGTCCAGAGCTAATAAATAATCTGACACTTCCAAACAGAAAGTTTACAGGAGCTGCTCTGATGGTCGAGTCTACTGTTGAGACAGCTTAGCTACTTCTTAATGTCAGCCTGATTAAATGTACTGATCTTGTCTTGGCCATTTTTTTTAACTCAACATTAGCTCTGTTGGGTTTTTCTTTATCAAGCTGAAACAGACCCGTTCTGGGGAAATGTGAGGTCTGGGTAAATGCAAGTCCAAGGATATGAAAACACGGTGGCTTTCCCTTGAAGTGAGCAATGTACTTGTCCTTCTATGCAAGTAGAGAGTCTCAACATTCATCATAGGTTGAGATGAGATAGTGCTAAAAGGTTTTGGTTTCTCTTCTTCTACAAACTAAATTATCCGGTCAGTCTTCTTGAACTTTGCCAGATATCTGATACTCTCCAAAATGTCACGTCTATAGGAAGCAGGCTTTAAAAATAGCAAACTTGCGCAGCGCACAGGCAAGAGGAAGCGCCAACAACAGGGGATCTGTAGTGTTGCATTTTAGGAGGCTTTGACCCTTCTCCCAGAAAGAGCACCTTCATACACACAAGGCCAAACTGAACAACAGGAAACTAGCAACAATGAACCTCCACACCCCCTTCAAATGGGACATGCAAGGCTTCCCTTCAGTTTTATAATGCAATGGCTTAAATGAAAGAGAAAATCAGAAAACCTGATTTTCAGCTCTGATGAAAAGCGTGCATGTGAAATTTCCTGCAACAAGTAAGATTAGGGTAAACTCTTCTAATCTCATTATACAGACCCAAATCTTTTATAAACACACCATTCATAAAAATTGAAGTATTTTATTATTATAGCAAAGACGCAATGATAATGTCAAGCTCCTGATACAGCTAGTGAAGCCTTTTGAAAGTGGTGGTGGTTTGGGACTGGTCAGACTGTTCCAGTTATAGTGAGACAGAGGTTTAGTTAAGAGAGCAGGGCAACACAGGGAGCTTGTTTGGTCCTGACAGCAGATCCACAGTGGCTGCAGGCAGCATCCTCCTCTCATAGGCTNCAGCTGAGACTAAGGGCACACAATGTGAAAAGGTGAATATAAATAAAGACATAAGTTTGTTGTTAAAAGTCTACAATGAGGATGACTTTACTATCACAGCTACAACTAACAGTAACGTTATGGTAGCTATAAACTAAGATGCTCATAACTATGAAAACACTGTAAAGGCAATTGAGCTGGCGCTTTTTTCAGCTATGCTTTCAATAAGGCTACGCATATTTCCGAAGTCTCTCCTCGCTATAATGCCATCAAACTATCACAGGATCTATAAGCAGCTGACACATACCCAGCGGCTTAAATCCAAGTTGTTCACTCCGGCTAACGGAGGCTAGCTAACGGAGTTGCTAACGCTCGCTAGCGAGCGAGAGGTGACAGTGAGGGAGCGTCTAAAAAAACGGACATTATTATAAAAGAAAGCGACAGGGGGGCTGTGACGAGGTGGAAACGGCACAATAAACTCACCCACTGGGCCCTCTTTGTGTTTCGATGAGCGTCTTCCATTCACGCTTTTCTCAAATCTGCTATTCCCACCACTCTTTTTACTCGACGCCATCTTCGCCCCCTCTGTTTACGCACCGCCTCTCACATCTCCCCTACTTTACCTGCCAGGGAGCACCACGGCCCCGCCCCATAGCAAAACTGACAGCCAACGACAGAGTGCGTCATAGGTCCAGTGGCCAATCACAACGCCTGACAATCAAAAAGTGCCCGCCCAGTTGCCTTTGAAGCACGTCTTGGAAAAGGAAAAGTGAGCTTCAGTGCGTTTACTGTGGATTAGAGAAGCCTTTTTAGAGAAAATTGTAGCATTTTTTTCCACAAAAGTTTATTCTTCACTCATAGAAGTAGCATCAAATAAATCAAGTCATTCAGTAAAACATAATAAATTCATCATATAGATTTTTGTAAGCAAACATTAAATAAGCTGTTCTCACCACTTTGATCACAGATCTTCATCAGATTTAGTTGCAATTGAATGAGTAGATTGTACCTTTATTTGAACACTTAAAGCCTTAGCTTAAAAATCGAGATACAATTTATTTTTTTTACAGTAAACATTTTATGGCATGAGAAAAGTAGAACCTTTGGAGTGGACTTAACTGTTTTTAAATGCACAATTTTTATGAAACATATAAAAGATGCCTCAGATGTAATATTAATAAAACTTAACCAGGTTATAATTAATTTCTCTGTAATCTTATTTTATTGTGAAATGGGTCTTAACTATTCCACTTTAAAATAGTACTAAAAAATTAATTCCGCCATCAAGCCAAATAATTATTGTGCAATAAGTAAATGTTTAACTATTCATGTCTAATAACCCTTTTGAATGTGAAGCGCATGCAGGTAGGCTTGAAAAGGAAATCTATAAAAGCTATGGCTTTTGACTTGGTGTGGTCAGACTGTTTTGAGAGCTGCTGTTTAAAAAGGTTTCAAAGAAGCTGATTAAACGATTAGACAAGTTAGATGCTAAAACTAATTGCAGGCTATGTACAAAGCTCATAACTCCAATTGTGCATGGCAAAGAATGAACATGATCTTCAGTCATCACGCACTTTATCTTCAGCTATTAAAACACACTCAACACTCCCTTTCTTCTTTCCCTTACTCTATCTTTGCCCCTTCCTTTAAGGTTTCTCCAGCTGGATCTCCTCCTCTTCCTCCATAATGTTGCACACATCCTGGTATGGGCCACATGCCTGGGAGCGCTCAATCTGATCATATGTGGCAGAGCAATCGTCCAGATTTAGCCCCTGGGTTATGAGACAAGAGCACAACAAAGATCAATGGAACATATTCATGTTAAATTGATTAGTGGCACAAGATTGTTTGTGCTTCTAGCAAAGTGACTTGCAAAAGTGTTTCTCAGATGTCTGCCATGACATGTGTTTGACTCAGAGAGGATGTGGCTGATTTAAAGTTAACCTGATAGATGTTTTCCTCCTCTTTCTCCATTTTCTTCCTTTCCAATTCATTTAGTTTCTTTGACTGTGAGAGGAAACACAGAAGTTAGTAATGCTGTGAAAATTTGCAACTTCTTTTTTTTTGGAAGACACACAGTGATAAATAAGCATTTAAGAAAGGTATAGCTGTATTTGGTCAGAACTGTCAGAGTAGAGCTGCCCAACAGTGATTTCTGCTGTGGTCACATGAGCGATAAGGTAACACCACTTGGCCAATTTTGGAAAGTTTGCTTCAACATTGATGCAACCGGTCAGCGGTAGTTGACAGATCAACGTATGGTCATGTGATAATAACGTGACCTTCTGACCTGGCAGAGAAGGGTGGCAGCAGGCAGAAGCACACAGAGGAACAGGATGATTCCCTCAGCTGTCAGGATCTTGTTTTTGGTGGTTTCGCTGAGGTTAATGGCCTTCTCGATTGGTTCTAGGTGTATAGACAATGTTCAGAAGAGAAACTGTTTTCAGGCAGCCTTGGGGTATTTGCATAAGAGTGCCTACTTCTTTCCTTATCAGACAGACAGACAGACAGAGTACTTTATTAATCCCTTTGGGAGGTTCCCTCTGGGAAATTGACAATCAGGAGAGAGCCTACATTTGAAAGAAGCTGGAGTGTATAAGATATGATATTCCTTTCTTAGTCTAAGTTACAGAAGCAAAGATAGATAGATAAACAGTAAGTTAAAACAAGAAGTGCAAAAAAAAAAAATAACTCAGGTAAAAAAGTATCAATTTAACTAGAATAAAAAGTAGCAACAATTTAACTAGAGTAAAAATATTAACACTTAAATATAATAAAAGTAAGGACAATTTAACTGTAGAAATATACAAGTATAGACAGTGCAAACCAGGCTAGGCTATAAAAAAAGAATGAGGCTAACTGAATAATTGCTTAACAGACTTACTTGGAGATGAATTTGATGTTGTTTTGTTGTATAACTGTACCACTAAGTATAAAGAATGCACTCTAACATATAAAATACATGAATAAACAATTGATGGCATTGTTAACTAAGGGTTCTTGTAAACCGATGCAGGTTATCTCACATATAATCCGTAGAGGAGTTTAGTGGTTGTTTAACATTCCCACATCTGCCATCTGTATTTAATGAGATTATGATGCAAAATGGCATTTCAGTGTGACAAATGCCTCCACACATTAACGTGATTGCAACTTCATCTAATCTCGGTGCTATTTAAAGCAAATGACTGGGCAGCAGACTGTAATGTGACCATCCTGATGATGTAAAGATTAACTAAGCTGCGATATGCAAGGATGCTGCCTCTGACACAGCTCTGGGGTAGACTAAGGTTAACAGGATTTATGGCTTATGAGGTGTTAGCAGCGCTCAGAGCTCGCCTGACTCAATCTCTGCATGTTAAACACACACGGTCCCACTTGTATTTTGGACTAGTTTGCACTTGATTGTGGACCCTCCCACCATTATACACACATAAACACTCACTGTAGACCTGCAGGTAGGTGCCATGTGTGACGAGGCTGGTGTCATTCAACAAACATTGGTAGAGCGCTGAGTCCTTCAGCCGGACTGACTTGAAGGTCAGGATGCCACAGAGTTGATCAGAGGCTCTTTCGGTGTCTGTTTTCACATGTTCTAAAGAATTCGTCAGATCTGTAAGCTGGGTAATGTTGCCACCTAGAGAACGCTTGACCCAAATTAATTCCAGTTGCTGTATGTTGGTGGTACAGCAGCACTTCAGGGTAGCTCTGCCACCGAGCTGCACCCTCAAAAAGGGCCTGTCCGCCTCTAAAGTCACCTCATTCTGGGTTGTAACCACTGTGGAGAAAGCAACATTTAGGGCATGTTGTTACACATTGTTCATGATTTGATTTTAACCCAACAAGTGTTTAAATTAGTCAACCCTTATATCACATATCATAACAGTATAATCTATGTTTAGCATGGATGTAAAAGATCTTAAAAGTTGAATAACTAAAGCACAGAAAAATTGCTATAAGCATACAGAATAAGTAACCAAAAATGAAACAATGTGACACAACACAGCCATCTGTTGTGACAGGAGATGTGGTTCACTGAAGCAAAACTCAAAAGTAAAAAAGATTATACCGAGTACATACTAACAGTTAGCTTTAATGTACAGAGATATATAAATAACCATTTTCAAAAAAAAACTTACAGTTAAGGGGTATGTACTGTATTTCATTTATATAATTAATATTTAAGATATTACTGTATCATAAAATACATAGATCTGACTCACCAACAAAGCTGCAGAGGAGAAAATATATAAGTGTCCCCATTGTGTTTATGAATGTTAAATCCAGAGAGTAAAAAAAAAACGACGTACTGAAATAATGCCGATCAAATTCTTTATACAACGTTGGTCCTCGTCTTCGCTGTTAATGTACTAACACACTGGTGTCTTGCTTTTGTCGCAGGCAGGATTTACGCTTGAATGAATTTGGACCAACCTTCATTTGTGGGAGTTAAGAAAAGTTCCACCTACATGCATGTCAACAATATATCATATGTTTCTTCATGAACAATACTATATAAGAAAATAAAGAGTCAACCTAATCTTAAACCCCAAACCATTACATGAAGTAGTTATTGGCTCATAACTAATATAAAATGACAAAACAGGAATTAATTTCCCCAATTTATTTAAAAAATGAAGAATTAAAAAAACAGAACGTACCACAATTTTCCTGAAGTATACATCATTGAAGAGCCTCTTACACAATAAAAATCAAAAGCCAAATACACAGTATAGTTCTTGCATATTCATTGTTTATAGATAGACAGGATGACAAGGAGCAGTGTCTTTTCTATTATACAGGGCACAGGCTGGCTGACTTGGTGGAGGGCTCAAATCCTATTGCTGTCAAAGGAGGTGGACAGAAAAACAGAATCCTGGGATCTCTCAATTCTTAGTAGTGATTTGGTTATTGTCTCTCCGAGGTCAATTTCACAGTCCTCCATTACACACAACCCATATAAAAGAGCGACTGTGTTGGCAGGCAAAGGAGCCCTTTATGAAGAAAACAACTTGATCATCAGAACAAGGCACCACTCTATAAATACATTTTCTATACATCTAGGTCTTTGTATATAGAATGCATGAGGAAAAGCATCTGGAGGAGAGAGAGAGCGAGAAGTGCCTGTAGTAGTCGATCAGCCAGAGAGTGATGGCATCACTGTCCGGTGGTGTTAACCTGCTGACAACTGCAATTTGACAGTAAAAGGTTGGTTGAGATGATCTGTTTAAATGTATCCCATTGAGTAAGCTGGGTAGCCACAGAACACAGCGGATTTACCCTGCACACCAAAATAATATGTCTCAGTTACAATATTTGCATAATTGTTCAAATTCATTCATGCATAGACAAGTTACAGACAGGTCCTGTCTCTCTCACCGTTACGGCCAAATGCATAGCACATAATTACAAAAGCTTGTTTGAAAAGCGGTAACAAATACCTCCTGGACCCGTTTAAGTAAATCAAATGAAATACACAACAAATGGTAAAACTGTGCGGTGGTCATGCTATCACAAGTGAGGGTGTTATCAAGTGAGTGATCAGGTGTGTGTAGCTAATAAGCTTAATAAACACAAAAGAAAAGTGGAGGAAGGGTAATTTATGCTTTTTCTATATTTTTTTTCCTTCAGGCTGACATCTGGGAGAAAGACATGGCAGTAATGTTGGAACACTATTTTATACATTTTAGCGACTAATGACACTCCAATGGAACCATCATTTGCATACTTTCATACTGAGGTTCAGTAGAGTCAAAGGGGGGGGCTTGTTGTTGTGAAAACAACGATGAGAATGCATAACAGGAAGTGATCGTGTGTACAGTACTTGTGAGAGTGATGCTGGAATGAAACTTTCCTTCTTCCAAACTCTTCAATGTTTCCTTTCCTTATCCTCATCTGGCTGCGCTGTCTTGTTCCCTTGTCCTTGTTCTGCTGCTAGAACAGGTCCCATGTGTTCAATTTTAGCACCAGACGTGTTAACAGTCTTCTATCCAGGTCAGAACATTGCAGCTTGTGGCAGTCCCATCGGCTTTTACTTAGATTAATTGACCCATACAGACTCTGAAGACAACTTTCTAATTTTTTTTTTTAACCACTGAAAGTCACTGAACTGTTCTCAAGAAATCACAGATCGAAAGATTCTGTCTGGGTTTTGGTCATAAGGCTGGGGCAGTCTAACATTCTTCATCTCAGTATTTACTTGTACATTAATCAGAGAGTTGAAAACCAGGCATTTCTATTGACAACCAATACTTTCGATTCTTTTATGTGCTTAAAAAGAATGAAACAAGCCGCCATGTGTTGGAGTCTGGGGAGAGGAAAAGCAGCCGCTGACTCTAACTGAGCCATCCCTCCCGCAACAGCATTGAATAGCATGCTACTATACAGATGAAGCGTGTCATTAAGAAAATTACAGCTCATATGAGGATCTAACGGTGCTTTGTTATGTCTTTGGTCCTGTGTGCACAGCCACAGTTATGCAACTTTTCAGAAATTCTGTCATCATAATTATACTTACAATCAACTGCTGAATAAAATACAAAGATGAGCTCAATTTTGATACAAATACTGCTACCAGGGAAGGATAGAATCTTTTACTAATAACATATGACTCTAACGTTGTATAATACAATTTATAACCCCATCTGGTGGCAGAAATGACGCTGGCACTGAACTTCCTGTGTGAACACTGATGTAGCACTGGGCTCTGAAATCCTAGTCTCATGTTCACTACGCATCTTCTCACGACAGTCTGGTTCAAGCTGGCTTCAAACAAACCAGAGCAACAACAACGACCACCTCTGGCCTCACTCCCCATCCCTACATCTCTCTCTTCTTTCTCTCTACTTTGACCTTTGCTACACCTTCTAGACTTGCCTTCCTATGGTTTTATCTCTAACACATTTCTCTATCATTTTTTTTTTTTTTTTGCCCAGTGCTGCAAAAGGTTCACGCAGGTGAGGTGACTCACTGACCCAACAGAACTCAAGAGGAATAAATAAAAGCGGTAAATACAAACAAGTCTCCATTATTAACAGCATGATTACCTATAGTGCCACTATTTATAAATGTTTTTTTATGCTACCTAATAACAGTAAGAACCCTCCAAACAAGCACGTCCTTAATTAAAAACTTTGTAACACACATACACACACTTTTCTTGCATGCATCTTTTCAGTAGGGAGGGCTGCCTACATGAAGCCCAACTCTTCCAAAAACTGCACTGAATAGAGAGTAAACTTCATAAATTTTGCAAAAACAGTGAGGGTTCAGCTTGTTATGATTAGAAAAAAGTGCATCTCTGGTACTTTGGCATAAACTAGATGTTACACTATATATCAGCAGTAGTATTTCAATACATCTTCAAACGCTACATTGGCCCCTTAAGGCTTCCAACTAGTTATAGCTAACTTGGCAGGCAAACACAGGATTTCTCCTTTACTGTACATCTGCTATTGGCAATAATGTAAATTATTTTCTGGTGTGCATGTCTCTGGTGTGCGTATGTGTGTTACAGCAGATCACAATCACTACATTTTGTTAGGCAGCATCTCTCTCACAGCAAAATATTGCTTCTTTTTTTTTTGGCACCTTTTTTTTTTCTTTGTATACCTCTCTACCAAGCACGCACACAAACACGCATACACACACCTCCCATGTTCCACCACTGAACCACTGCACTGTGCATAAAGCCCTCTAATGCAGCAAGGGTCCAGGCACGAGGGTTTAGAAAGTTTCCAGGGAAGCCTCTGAATGTAACTCTTGCACTCCAAACCAGCACCAGTAAAAATCTAAACAGAAGAAAGGATAAGGGAAAGTTTGAATGTGAGATGACAGCGCGGTAATGGTGATGAGGTTGATGATGAACATGGGTATGATTTTCACTTTTCAAAATTCTATTTTTGTCTTTCTAACCTTGATGGTTTTAGTTTGATTTAGTCACTTTGACTAAAGGCACAAAAACCAAGGTGAGACTAAAGAAGAGCTCATAAAAGCGTTCCCTCATCAGAGTTCAGCTGTTACAACTACAGCAAGTCATTTTCAGCCCTTGCTGCCCTGAGCGTCGCCTCTCAGGCTGCATAAAAGCTGCCCTATCTTATTTATGGAGGCTGACAGGAAGACTGCAGACACTTCTCCGGTCTGAAATAAGTCCTTCTACCTCCTGTGCTTTTTTGGGATAGAAAAATAGTTTCAAAATCATTTTAGCAATATTATATTTAAAAGATGATATTCTCATAAAAGTGACCATGAAGTCTATCAGTTAAGCTAAAGTGGATTTGAAGTAGGTTAAGCACATTAATAAACAAAAGTATACATAGAATCTTGTCTTTTATTATCTAATTTTTGATGCTAATAATGCTCTTCCCATGTAAAACTCTTTGTAACTTTAGAAATTTTTTTTATGACATTATCATTTCTATTCAATTTCATGTTTTTTTCTGAATGAATGCAGTCAAAAAACAGCTTGTGTCTCCCCACTTCTCAAACTAAACCTACACCCTTAATGATGACTGATCTGATACTTTTATTAGTCTCGCGTGGGAATCTAAATATCGAGTTGAGCGTTCTCACCTAGTGGCCAGCAGGTGGCGTGATGGTGTCTTACTGGAAGTTACCCCCCTCCAGTGAGAACTTGGAAAGGGCCTCCTGCAGCCTGTGGTGCTCCTCTTCTACAGTCTGCAACACAAAAAAATCAATATCACCTTAGGAACTGAGGACAGACACTCGCAGCCCCACACACACATACAGACACAAACACACACTCTTCAACCTCCTCCTCTTAACATCCTCTCTTCGTCTCCCTCGCTGCTTCTCTGACACATCCCATTGCAAGCGATGGACATAATAGCCATTTTCAGAAAAGTCCAATTTCACGAGGCAATTTTCAGCCAAGCAATAACAGCAGTGGTTAAATGGTTTTCTATTCTCTAGTTTCTCTTTTGTGCCATTTTGGCCCCATTTGTCCAAAGTATACCACAGCTCGCTCCTTACTTAAGTTATCCTGAGCGAAATCCTCGATGCCCAACTGTGTGTCTCTTTCCAGTCGGCTCCAATCCTTTGTTTTGTCTCTCATCTTTATCTGCCCCTGTCATACTCCCGGCTCACGGTTTTTCTCTGCGTTGTCTCTGTTCCCCACCCCTCACCTGTAGTTTCTTTAGCTGTTCCTGCAGACTGTGGAGCCTCCTGCACACTTGCTCCATCTTCTCCTGGGACAGCACCAGGGGTGCGCTGATGCTCCTCTCCTCCTCTGCCTTCGTCCCTGCACCATCTTTCTCTGAAGCGTTATCGCTCTCCTCCTCCGCTCCCCTGTCTGTGGTCTGGCTTTCTTCTGTGGATGGAAAGAATCAATTTAGATGGGCCATGAGTCACTTTTTGTTTTGAATTACAGTCAATTCTGACCAGTTAAACTGATATTAAACACTAATAAAACCTTGGATTATAAAGCTGGTCACAATTTAACCTTCTAATATTGTTGAATTTCTCTGTTATTTTTGGGTGTTATAGGTCTCAATCGCCTTCTTTTTGAATAAACAGGAAGAAATTGACTATTCGTGTTTAATAACCTCTTTGAATGTGAAGCACATGCAAGTTGGCTGAAGAAGAACACAAACAAAGTTAAATGGGATGTTTAAAAGAATAGTTTGACATTTTGTTAAATACACTCACGAGAATTGGATGAGAATATCGAGACCACTTACATCTCTCCATTAAATTGAAAGCTACAGTTAGGAGAGTATTAGCAAAGCTTGGCATAAAGATGTCCAACTGGTGGAGACAGCTGGCCTTGCTCCTTTGCCTGCCAGCACCTCTTAAGGTCACTAATTAACATGTTGTATCTTATTTGTTTTAGCTGTCCAGAAGACAAAGGGGAAAAAGGAAACAGCGGTTATATGCCGGACTGCTCCTTAGTTGTGAGCCGTCAAAGTCAGGAAGTCGTTGCTCACAGATAAGTTGGCATGTTATGGACTTTCACCTTCCCCCTGCTATCAGACTGTACACTCAGCTACGCTAACAGTCTGCTGGCTCTGTCTTCATATTTATCTTACAGATATGACAGTGGTATCAATCTCATCTACCTGCAAGAAAGTCAATGAGTGTACTTTACAAAACCTCAGCTACTCCACACACAAGCATACCTGCTGACTGACAACCATCCATTTCTTGACTGGGCCTCTCTGATTGCTCCTCTCCGTTTTCTTCGTCGAGCTGCGAGTCTTCTGACAGATTGATGCTGCCGATCAACAGCCTTTTCAGCGACATCACTAACACAGGAGACAGATTTGGTGGTTACATTAGAAGAACAGGTAAAGCTGTTGTGAAAGAAAGACAATTACATAAAAATCATCTACAGAAATACAGGGAAGACCCTCATTCACCTTCATCCAAAGCAACGTTGGCCACCTTCTCCTGATCGCTGTTGGAGTGGCCTATCAAGTCGAAGCCTTTGTCTGACAGGAAATCAATCAGCCTGTGCCTTGGGTCTGAGGACTTGTCATCCGTCAAGCTGTCCTTATCTCGATCTACAGACAGACACAAGGCTTAACTTTGGCTCCAGCTCTCAGAAATGTGTACCAATAACAAATTTGTACTATTTATTAAGTGCTCAGCTGATAAAACACTGTGCTCTCACCGCTGCTGCTTTTCAAACCTCCATTCTCAGTCGGGCTCAAAGGGGCAGTCAGCCTGACGGAGAGAAAATGACAAAAGAAATGAGATATTCTGAGATGGCTGAACTTTGGCAGGCAATGAATATATCTTGCTCTTTCGACAAACGAGTAAGCGCACACAGATACACACACACATGCACACACACTGAGACATACGCGGAGGGACTGAAGGGAGCTCCTCCACTTCCAGGAGGCAGCGTCAACCTCATGGGCGCTCCACTCCTCTTCAGATCATCCACTGCTGATTTTATCACGTCGGTCCAGCTGCAAACAAGCACACAAGTTAGATTACAATCCATTCTATGATTTCTGAAACAAACATGAATATGATTGGAGTATTTCTCTCTGGAACCTACGTTTTCCTCTCTCCAAGTGACTGAGCCACCAGTTCGTATATCTGAGCACCGCTGTCCCAGGTGAATATCACATAGAAGGCCTTTCGATCTGACAGGAGTAGGGGGAAAAAAAGAACAGCAATCGGAAAGTTGAATGACATTGTTCTTGGAAGTGACCGTATTTGCCTGTGAAACTGCAGCGTTGCAGCTGACCTGTGGCCACCTCGCGCAGGAAGACTGAGTCCAGCTTGATAATGGGGCTCAGCATCTGCTTGCCCTCCTGCACAGCGATGTTACTCTTGCTCTGGCATTTGAGAACCATCTTGTCATCCTGCCTCTGCAGAAGCACCAGCAGGTCCCCAAGCAGCACACACTGCACCTCTGAGCAACGGGGGGAGGAGAAGGGGCAGGACAGTGAAGCAGAAAAGATGGTAAAAAGACAGGAGGTAGAGATGGAAGAGAGCAAGATGTCAGAGGTTTTCTCAATTCCTCATAGGTCATTTTTTGTGCATATGGCTTCATTACTTGAGATTATTTTCTTTAGGTTTATATTTATATATTATGTATTTATTACCAATTACAGATATAGTTTTGGGTTCTTATGGCCTCAATTGCTTTTAGTTTTGTGATAAACTGTAGTCTTTCTTTCTTCTCCTGCCTATTGTGTGTGTATCTGTTCATCTAGGCAGCAAAAAGCCAGGAGGCTGCATGAAAGTGCCCATATAGGAATAAATAAAGTTGAATTGAGGTTAGGTTATTGAATTGAACTGGATATAAAATAGGAAGTCAAGGGGCCAATAAGAGCTCAAAACACCATCTGCACTGCAGCTGGCTTTCCCTTTATAGCAAACTTAAAGCTACACATTTGAAAAAGGGAAATGAAAACAGACAAATGTGATAAATAAACCTGCCTTCGCCTTCTAGAATCAGATAACGGGCAATCTCATTGTGTTTTACAAATTAATTATAAATATTTAAGTGAAATTGCATGACTGGCCTAAAAGGTTAATTTATTTATAACTGATCAACAGTGGTTCTGCAAATGTGACTGTGAAATGTTTGTCCTTGCACTGATAACCCCAGGCAGTTTGCATGCATGTAATGTACACACAAGCATATATTTACCAATTGCCTTCTCCTTTGTGACTCTCCAGGTCAGAGGGCCTTCGTAAAGCATCTTTTTCTGAGTCAGGTCGATGTTCTAGCAAAGACAGAGGCAGAATAATGAGAACATTTCTTGTAGCAAAAACATCGAAGAACCAAAATCTCTCAAGTGCAACAGCGTGTGAAACAAACTTTATTGTATAATAAACCTCACCTTATATTCAGTATAAAGCTCATTACTGGGTTTGAGCCCTGATGTGTCCAATCTACGCTGGTAGTCCTTCAGAGTCTGGGAACAGAGAGGCGGGTTAGGGGGTCAGACTGAGGACAGACAGCACAACTCTGAAGCAGAAGTAGTATAACAAGCAGAGACCTTCTGGGGTCTCAAAATGAATTTACCAGACTCCAATTGGTGCTCAATCACGACATAACAGTGTGTTGAGTGATGGATTGTGTGTTTCTCACCAATAGGTTCTCCATCACTTTGACCTCCTCATTGACATGGTTGAGGATCTTTCTGCAGCACTCTGCGCTCTGCTGGATACTCTCCTTCTCTGTCGGGTTGTCTGCGGAGAGACAGAAAACACAGAGTTGAGGAAAATACAGCTTTCACAGCACAGCCCGAACAAGAGTCATAAATCATGAGCGAACACAAAAATCTGGGACGGACAGCAATTGATTCTTTAAGTGTTTTGCTGGCATGCTTTAGTTAGTGGTGTAAAAATTGTCCACATCCATCCTGATACTGATTGGCAAATATAGTTTTAAAACATTAGCATAATAGTGTTTTAAAGTCATTTACTCATAATCTACACAAACACATAGATCATCATATGGCTGTCATAAAAAGTCCATGTATAAGACAATCTACACCAACACCAGACATGCAGGAGTCATTAGTGGATGATCCTCCATAAGAAAGTCAGATATATAGGAAACATAGGCCTATATGATGATATAGACCATGACACATACACACACACACACACCTGTGTTCTTGGCAATATTCTCCAGCAGCAACGGGTATTTGGTCAGTCTCTGCATCTCTATGGGAATGATGTCCTTGAGCTGCAGCCTGCGGCACTGGGGCTTACTCTCTGCCTCCTGGCAATAAAAAACACACAGACAAAAAGTCATGATGAGAGCTCATGTATGGGAGCACTTATGTGACCTCTGGCATGTCCATGTATCTGTGACTGCACCCATGTGTGTTTTTTCTGTTAAGCCTTTAAGCATGAATTTTAGTCTAACTATCTGTGTGTGCAAGTGTATATCATACCACTATGAAGGAGTTGAAGCGAGGCTCTTTCTTCTGCCTGCTTTTGATCTGGTCCAAGGCCCATGACTGGTGACTGCAGAACCGGGCTGTCAGTTTCTGGAACCACTCCCCCTCTGTACCCCCAAACTGGAACACAAATCAACACTGTGTTGTAGTTGCCAGAAGTAAAAAATGAGAGGAATAAAGAGATGGGCAGATGGAGTGAGAGCTGGAGAAAAGACAGCCAACAAATATGATGGTGTAGCTGTTACAGCCAATATTTTACTTTCATAGATAAATAGCTTTCAGCATTTTTTAAATCATCAAAATCAGATTTTGGCACCCTCACTGCCAAATTATGTTTAATTAGATTGTCAGCACATATCATTTGGAGATTTCCAAAAAGCAACACAAACACTGTGAGAAGAGAGAAACAGGATGACACAAACAGAAAGATTATGATGACTCACTCGGTTGAGCACTGTCTTGCTGATGGATTTGACTATGAAGTTGTCATCCAAACGCAGTTTCTTCAGGTTCTCGTAGAAGTTATCTGGATTCACAGCCAGAAACAAGCAAACAATTTACCTTTAATATACAGTGAGTAACTCTTGTTTATCACCAACAGTCACTAAAGTAGCAATGAAGGCTGGGTGTTGAAACACACTTCCCTGTCAGGGGAAATTTAAAGAAAAAAAGGATATTTTTTGTAAGTGATGTCATTGTTTTGGATTATTCTTGACTGTGCATCCAGTTACATCCTGCTCAAACAGACAGGCTGAACATGCAGTTATGTTTATCACTGATAACAAATAGACAAAAAGCAGCTTCAGACTGTTCAGAGAACAAATTTACATTGACATAATGGTTTGCTTGTTGTGTGGAAGGAGCCACTAGATTCCCAGCTCATGTGTCTGACTCAGGGAGGATTCAAGGACAGGTCAGGAAAGGCCACTTTGCAGCAGCACTCACAGTGCATTTCGATGATCTCATCCAGGTTGGGGAAGATGGTGGCCAGCTCAGTGGCGGTCAGGAGCTCCTCTCTCTCCAGAGGCTTGGAGAAGATCATCTGAAGAACACTGAGCATCCGCACATGGGCATGCTCAGTTGCAAACAACTCTGAGAGGGGAGAGGGAGAAGACACGGAATAAGACAGGGATTCAAAAGGGACAGCATATGGCAATTTTATTTGCACATCTGTGTCCTTCTCATTATGTGCTGCTTCATCTCTCCTCCTCCTCACCATTGATGACCTCCTGCCTCTTGGTCTCCTTCTTGCCGAGACCAGACAGGGCTTCAGGGGAGGCCAGCTCCCTCCAGTTGGGCGGGTCCTGCTCAAACTCCAGCAGGCGTGGCTCCATCTCCTCCAACTGTGGGGAGGGGCTGGTGGGGGAGTGGCTGGGCCCTTCAGGAACTAAAACTGGTCCATCAAAACTGAGGAATGAAGGAAGTGGGAGAACGATTCATTGAGACTGGTTATGAGAAAATAGTTCAAGTACGACTCAGGCGGCTATCAAGTGATGAGACACACAGACGGTGGCACTAGTGGAGGTTGTTGGCTATGGAACAAGAGTAGCTGTGAACAGCTGGTTGTATTACTAGATGCGCACCGGGGGTGTGTTTCAACATTGGACCATGTAAGGATGTTACTACTCAGAGCAACTCACAGATAAACTGTCTATCAATGTCCTATTATTCCTGTTGCAGCTAGTAGTTGCATGTTAAGCACCTTTTCCTTTAGATGCTTTCTTTTAATGTATTTCATGTTTCCTGTTTCATTCCAGTTGAACTGTAAAGCACTTTCAGAAAATGAGAGCTGTTTAACTGTTAACTGAATCCCTATTAATCACAGCAGATCACAGATGCATTTAGTTTGTGTCTACAGGAGAAACTGGAGCCTTTAAAATAATTTCCTTACAAAAAAATCAATTTAAATATCATTTCAAAGTGATCCCTAGCAGCACTGAAAACAGGTACTCATAACTGCTTTGTTTAACTGCTTTCCGATTATTGCAGGACTGCTGCACTCATCCTGTTTGATCTGTCAGACTTTGACAGTCTGTCTGTCCATGCTGTGCACCCGTCCAGTCAGAGAGGCATTAAGAGAGGGTCTGTCCATCTTACGGATGGAGGTGCTGGGGGGTGAACAGGGCAGATGTTGTCGTGGTAGATGGTGGCTGGAGGTCCACATCGCTACGGGATCGAGACTGTTTGGCCCGGGAAGAGCCACGGCGCCGAGAGGAGTGCCGGTCCACGCGGGCACTCTCACTACGTGTCACTTTCCTACTGTAAGGGGGGAAGGTGGTAGGGGATGGGGGGAGGCGGGAGAGGATAGGGGGAGGGGGGAGAAAAGACAGGAAGAAGAAAAAGAAGGAAGGAACAAATGCAAGGAAGGATGGATCGAGACCGCAGGGAGGACAAGGAGAAAAAAGTATGGAAGGAGGGAACAAAGAGATGCCACAGAATCGAGAGTAGAGATATGGAAGGACAGTAGAAGAGAAAGTACCAAAGTCATGTGCAGCCGGTGTGCACAGACATTTGTTAATTATGAGGATAGAGAAGAGGACAGCAGCAGAGGATTTATACAAGAGAGGAAGTTCAAAAAAATCACATGAACAAAAGATAAAGACAGAGAGAAAATTAGTCAATGTGCAAAGTGAATATGCATGACATATAGAGTGACATGCATATACTGGTTAGACAATAAAAGAGAGTATGCTTCACATACTGTAGACATGATGGAATGTGAATGCGAAAACTTTTTACATTTCCTTGTTCCTTATGGGAGCCAGTGTACAACAGTATGTTAAGAATGTGGCCATGCATTGCTTCTACATGATGTCTGTACCATGAGTTCTCAGTAAGGCAACATTAATGGTCATTTACATCGACAGTTTAGTCAGTTCAGACAGTTAACAGTCTAAATCCACACAACGTGCTTCCACATCCACTAAAAATGATTCAACTGATCTCAACAATCATGGTTATTCTAATTCCTTCACAAGCAGGTACATGATACTTAGCCATGTTTGTGTTGTGTATCAGGGCTCAGTGTGAGGTGTGTATGCATGGACGTGTTTGCCTGTGTGTGTTGCGTGATCAGTATAAGGCCTGAAGCATGTCCGTGACTCTGTCAAGGCGCTGACACCCACCTTGTCTTCCTTCTGCAAAAACACGGGACACCACATTGTTACACGCCCGCCTTCACACAACTACTGTAAGCCACAGTGACAACCACAACATGCAAATCCCAACATGATACACTAAACAGGATTTAACCGCTATCAGAGTAAAGCATGCCTAATACGATGCCAAAGCCCCTGGCACAACATGTAACTGCACGCTGTTGAGACAAGCAGGACAGAGAACGGGCCCTGACCACGACAGACGCAGACACCTGGAGAAGCACACGGGGCGAGCGACAAAAACTAAAATATAGATTTAAACTACATAGCAGCGCAGTGTGACGACAAGCTGCCTTTGTCTAAAACTGAAAAAAGCTTTAGCCAAACTTTAGTTAAATATCACCATTTCTACTGTATATGTTCTATAATACAGTATGTCTGACTTAAATGCCAAACCTGTTTGCTGGGTAGAAAGCTGCAGCATAGAAAGGCTCATCTTTAACCAGTGCCATATAACTGTAGCAAATAAGAAATAACCAGTGCGTTGACCTACATGTACCGAATCCAATGAAAAAAACAAGATAGTCAGTACTGCAAAAACAATGACTGTATACAACAAAAGCTCTGATGTAAACATTAGGAGATGCACAACAGGACACAAACAAAAGAAGACAAACAGGACAGAGTGATGTTAGGAAGAGAGCACACAATGTGAGAAGTAAAAGGAGAGAGGGCAGGAGGGAGAGGGACGGCAAAGGGCTGGAAGGGAAGACCGGGTCCGAGTTCACCTGGTGAGGGTCCTGCTTAAAACTGCAGGCTCTGTTAGCTGGCGAGCAACAGGCAGCACGACAAAAGCTTGCACACAGCAGGGACAGACTGCTGGGGGAGTTTTACCACGCTCCCTCAGCCGGAGACAGACACTTCTCCCTGGTCTTTGGATCAATACCTCTCATACGCTCTAATTATAATCGGATTACAATCTCTAGTCCTGTAATTTCTTATACTGCCTTACTGAGCGGCTACTCTTCAGCTATAATCTCATTCCCTGGATGCTACTGTTACCATCTCCATCCTCCTCACCTTTCTTTCTCCACATTTTCCTCTGTGGGAGTGTCGCTGGGTGAGAGGGGCTCCCCGACGATCAGCCCTCCTACCAGCCCGATGGGGGACATGTCGCCCCCGTCTGACAGGGCCGGAGGCTCTAAGCGATTGCTTGAGAGGCCTGGAAGATTAGAAAGGGGATGAGGGTAAATTAGCAAATGTAAATCTCTTAAACAATGATGTATTTGTACATACATTTGTTGTAATTCACATTATTAATTGATTATTCAAATTGCACTAAATTATGCATTTGAAAAACTCAAAAGCTGATCATTAATTAATTTCTGTTAAAAAATTCAGGACTGATCATTGTTAACAGGCTTTGTGTACTTTTTTAAGGATTTTAGGGATGACGGGATATAATGTGGGCTGACAACTTTGTGTTTCATGGTCAGTGATCCATCCCCCGTCTCATAGTCTCACCAGAAATGACAACATCAGTCGACCCAACACTTTGGTCCAGGCTGAAATATCTAAACCTGTGCTGGATGGCCTATCATGAAATTCAGTACAAACATCAATGGTCTCCAGAGAATTAACCAACAGACTCTGGTGATCCCCTGGCTTTTCTTCTAGTGCCATTATGATGGTTGTTTTTGACTCAAATGTCTTTACAACGACTGGGCAGATTTCCACAAAATTTGGTTCCTTCCTGTGATGAACTTTTAATAGCTTAGGAGACTCTTCACTTTTATTGTAATGTCATATAATTACAGTACACCTGCTGAATATCAATATGTTGGTGTTGTCATTGTGAGCATATATGCATGCTGACTTTAGCATTTAGCTCGAAGCCTCAGGGAGCCATTAGAATGGCTGTATTCATATGTTATAAATTCACTGATTCTAACACTCAAAAAGTCTATAATTACTCAAGTTATTTAAGTGTTAATCTAAATATGGAATTTTTTGCTCTATTCTTTTATTATTATTTTTTTTGCCCCTTGATTTAAACTGCGCTAGTATTAAATTTTACATCTCTTGCCTGTACCTTTTGCACTTTTTAAGTTGTAAATATTTTAACCTTTGCTCTATTTTTATTTCCCTGTAAAGTACACTGTATTGCACACTGAAATAAAGCTGCCTTTCCAGACTCCACACGGCTCAGCCTAGTCAATGGGCAGCCTTACCATCGAGGTGTGAAGAGTCTGGGCTGTTCGTGGTACTGATGCTGTTGCCTGAACCATCACTGATCTCTAACCCAGGCTGGGATGCGGGGCTTCCACTGGAAACGGACTTCTTGTTGGGGAGGGACGGGGCTGTGGGCTCAGTCAGGGAACCTCTGCCAGGCGCTGGACCCTTACGCTCAAGATTCACTTTCTCCTTTTCCGCTAAAGAGGGGGTAGAGAGCAACAAGTTTAGCAGAGCTGAACTACAGATAAAACAGGTGCAGAAAAAAAAAACATGACCGAAAGCACAGCAAGACAGGCAGGATGAGTATGGTGCAATCAGGGCCTCTGTAGTAAATGAGAGGGTTAGTTTGGTGCAAAAGAAAACCCACAACCCTGTACATGTGCACTGTGAGAGGATTTTCTGGTGATTACAAAATATATAGTTCCACTAATTGCTCAAACAACCACCCTGAAACACAGACACAAACAAACAACTCCCCACCCACCTCCCCTCCCAGTTTGATTGGGGACATGCAGACATGCTTATGGGTTATGATTAGTAGGGATGTGACCAGTCTACAGATAAAAAGGGGTGATGGGGACCCCTGGACGACTAGTACCTTCAGCCTCCGTTTTAGGTTTGACCTCAGCTGTAACAGGAAAGAAGGGCAGGACAACATGTTCTCATATCCAGATCATTCATAGACAACAATATGTAATTACACTACATGTTGTTATTTTAAATGCCACTGCAGTACATAATCATATTTACATAGTATGAAAATTTAGAGGTTGTAAATATTTGGAAGTAGAATTCAGAAAAGGTCAGCAATGAAATACTAGAGACAAAAAAAATTAACAGCATAATAAGGCTCAAACGCAGATACATACTGTTGCCTGCAATCCAGCCAGTGATGCCAGGAAACACCCCTCTGGGTTTGGCCTTTGAGGATTCATCCTTCTTATTCTGCAAAGATAACACAGATAGGGGGTAAGGAAGAAGGTCAAATTGAGATGTCAAAACTAAGGGCTGCAGAAACACAGATATCCTCCAAAAAATTTTTCATGAGGTCAGTGCAGTAGATTTATTGAGCCGTGTGCTGTGCTGATTTACAGGATAGGGATGTGATCCTTCTACACAGGCAGCTTACCTTTACCAGCTGTCTCCTGAAGAAGCCTCCTCTGGACTTCTTACTGTCAACTGCCCTGGTTTTAACCCCAAGCTGCTTCATGTAGAAAGCCACCGCTGAAAAAATGGATTGGCTACAGGAGAAGTTAGAGAAAGGTGTTAATCAATAACATCTAATACTGTTAATACTTGGTAATTTTGTTTTGTTGTATTTAAATAAATCAAATGCATGGCAATACTGGAGCAATGTATTTTATCTTATAGACGCATCTGTCCTATATAGATTACATATCTCATTAAAGGCTGCAATAAAGTGCTACAGTGGTGTGTTTGCATGCGTCTCTGGTATCACTGATATGCAAATGAGGGAGGAGAGTGAGGATGAAAATGAGGACGGGCAGTTGCAGGGAGGAGGGAGGTGGAGAGTCGAAGATGTCCAGAAAGGGAGGAGGAGTTGAAAAGAGTTGGGAGGAGAGAAAAAGTATCACATGAAAAGACAAAGGAGGAGTTGAGAGAAATAAGAGGAGTTGGAAGAAAAAGGACTGAGGGAGGAGCCTCTGGGGATGTGCACACAACAAAAGTACAAGTGTCTCGCATCACCAGTCAGCACACAGTTCTGCAGAGCATGCTGTCTGAATACATTGACTGCAACATAAAGAACTGAAATCGCAAAGGACCAGAACTGTGGAGAGCAAAGCATAAAAAACCTAAGACGAGCATGACAGGGTTTAATAATTTACCCAATGTGCAACACATTCATCAAGAAGTAGAACATTTAAGAATGCATCTCAGTCACTTTATAAAATACTGCTACGGAGTGCAGTGACAAGTTTTTAAACAAAGTGCAAAGATATATACATGTAGAAAGAACTTTTTCTACAGGAAAGTTATCTGAAAGAATTGTTTTACAGAGTTTTTGATGCACTTGAGCGAGTATGCAAAAATCTTGAGGTTTGACCACACCCAGGCTTGGAAAAAGCATGCAGAGCAGATCAGGTCCATGTGCACAAATACCCACTCAAACAGAACTCTCATGCAAACATTTTTAACTTTATTTAAAAAAACACTCACCATTTTTCCTCGTCCGAGACAATTGTAGGTCTGAAAGAGAAGAGACAGGTGTTAGTGATATTACTGTCAGAAAGACACAAACAAAAACAGACTTACTCATCTTGCAGCATCAAGCTCACCTCTTCCTTTTAAGTAGCATTTTTCCTCTCTCTCGCTCGACTGATTATTAACTGTGTTTTGGGCCGGTGGAATCTGAAGTGACTGAGCTTTTCCTGATCCAAGCTGACTGTTGTGTTATTGTGTTCAGAGCAGAAGCTATTGAACATATTCTAAAAATTTAAACAAAAATGCAGAAAAAAAAACAAAAAAAAAGAGATCAAAAAAGTAAAAGATGCATCAAAAGCTGCACCTCTGCACACTCTAGTAACAATTTTAAAATCAACTCGCGTTCTTGAAGATTTGCAAATAGTCAAACTATTGTCTCCCAACTGTCTAAAAGTTCTGCTCTGGTGTGTCTCTCTAGTAAGCTGTCTGCAAAGTCAGAAATGCTCCAGCACAGCGGAAACGTCTATTTAACCCTGTTTTTGTCTGATGCAACACACAGGCAAGACTGTGGAAATTGGATACTCATGTTTTGCTATGAACATAAAGGGTGGGAGGGGTTTCCCTGGGATTTCCCTGCTTAATCCAATCAAATGGTCCAGCTGCCCTGTTCGCATCACCAGAGAGACCAATGAGAAACAGCTGGGGCGAGGTCACTTGTGTTGTGGTCGAATGTGGGGGGGCGTTGGACGGGGGTGACTGGGTGCAAGTGTGTGAGAGAACGTGAGAGTGGGGGAATAGAGAGATGATTGTCAGGAGGAATGAATAGAGTGAAACTGAATGAATCGTTTGTGCACTGGAGATAAAGATCCAACTGTGTGATAGTAACTGAGTAAGTCAAAAGGCGAATTATCATCTCTTTGATACAGACTGCTTTGCAGGCTTTTTGTGTCTTCTCCACTGACAGCATGGTTCTATCCACAGGACGAGTGCATCTCCTTTCATTTCTGTTGTTCATTTTTTTTCTCTCTTCTGACAAGATGAAGTTAGACAGTCTTCTGCCCTCTCCCTGGCCTCCCCTCTCTCTCTGTCTGACTCGTTTCTTGTAGAGGATAACACATTGTAGTTGGCCACGGGGTCAAGGATAGATTAACTTTCCCCCAGATCTCTTGCTTTCTTTCTTTAACTGCGTCCAGGGCAGGAGCTAACCTTCGATAACCCTCTGGCCCTTTTTTTTCTCCCCTTCTCTCTTCCACTGTGCAAACCCCCCCACCACCTCCACCTCCACTACAACCACCATCTCTCCCTCCGGTTGGCACAATGCCAGGGGAGAGCCTTCCTGCCAGCGTGGCACTGCTGACTCCATCTTTTCCTCTCTGCCTCTTCATTTCCTTCTTGTTCTATTGTGCTCTCTTCCAATCACTGTTCCCTCTCCGGCTCTCTAGTCCAGAGAGCTTGTTTTTATCCATCTTCTCCTGTGTTTGTCAGCTAATGCTGAATATACTCATTATAGAGCTTTATAGAAAGTGTAGAGCCAACTTTAGAGGGAATAGATCCAGAAGGCTTCTTTTCCAACTTATCTGACAGACCAATTATCTACTCGGCTTAAAGCGCAGAGTAGCAGGTAACAGAAAGGAGACTGAAGCATTTTCCCCACTGTCCAATTACTATTAGAAAGTTTTCTTCTTGTAATATTCGGTGACACTGTGTGTTATTGTTTTATTGTTTATTTTATTGCATTTCTTATCATCTGTCTAATTTGCCTGATTTCCTCAGTTTTTCAGATGTGGTGCAAATGCAAACAGGAATGCACAAAAGGGACTGTTAGTTCCTTGTACTGTTCCTCTGGCAAATCAAATCCAAAACGCTTCATTCAACATTGAAACAGAATCCAAAAGTGAACTGATTTAAATTGCTCCGTATATTAGGTTTCTACAAAGCGTAATCTTGGGAGTTGCAGCTCATCTCCTGCCCGACATTATGTATTTATGCACACAAATCTGTACATCTGTGACTATTTAATGAAACTGGTTGATTGTTTTTTTGTATTGTTGGGTTGTCACCTGGGTGACTTTCATGTCCATCCAAGCTTTTAAACTGAGAGTCACTTAACAATGTATGCGGAAAAAGAATTTTACCTCAGGAACTCTGTTCCCCCCCCAATACCTCCAATAACTCCTTTCAGTGCCTGCAACAACTCTTCCTATTGGGAACATTTGGATGTGGTTTATTTTTGGTGGATGAGACAAACACTCACTGTGTCTCTGACATCTTGTCCAGCAGGTTTTCAGCTACAGACTTCTCCTTCATCTCCATCGGGATGCGGTCGGTGGCATGGTGGCTCTCCACGTCAATGAGCTCAGCCTCATTGGGGGTCATACCCATCATCCTCTTCTGCCTGCTCAGGACAAAGCAGATGAGGCAGGAGTTTGGAAGATTAATGAAAAAAAACAGTGTTTGCTGAGGCTGATGAATGTTTTCCTGATTCTGTGAGCGGACACATAATGTAGATGAAGAGGGCTGCTCGGTGCATTACCATTGCTAAAATATTGCTATTCACATCAGTTCCAAGAAAGTGGCTGCTGAACACAAACCTTTATAATTCACAAAACAAATTAATTCTCATTATCCTCTCCATGATGTCCGCATTTGCTTTTTTTGTGCCTTTTTAGGTTTGATTTGCTGGAAACATTGTTGCACTGCTTTTTGGCAGCCCACTCTCAACTCTCAGATGAGGTCATTCCCCTGTGCATCACAGAAGCAAAATGTTATTGAACAGTAAGGGAGAAACGGATAAAGATGACCTTTTCTTCTGTTCAGCTCTGTTATTCACAGCAAAAGCCTTCCAGCAAAGACAAATGTATATATGGCTTTTACTGTGAAAAAGCCAAAGTAGGTCTTGAGTAACGACGGAACAGGACAGTTCGATTTTCTCAGATGTTAAAACTCGTCTATATTTACATTTGGAAGCACATTAGCAATTCAGTTCTAGAGGTTTATTTTCATATTGACGAGCATGAACTGAAACCAAATGCTGCTTTGAAGGTAATGTATTGTTGACTGGTCACAAGTTGTAGTTAGCTGGTTAACACATGGATAAAATCTAGACATTGGTCATTTCAATTTTGTTAGATTCTTTACATTATTCTAGTTTCAGCCACTACTTCAAAACCAGAAATATGAGTTTTGCCACTATTTAAATGTGAGCTTTTTTCTAGTCCCCTTTCCAGTAAACTGATTTGAATGAACAAAAATTATGAAAATTGCAATATATATATATATTTGAGGGTTTAATAAAGACTGTGCTTGACTGGCTGAGTAGAGTTCAGAATTGGGATTCTCACCTGAAATCTTCCAGCTGTTTGGCCACTTCAGCCCCCTGCATGCTCTGAACCTCCTGAGCATAACGCCTCTGGGTGTCCTCAGAGAGCAGATCTGGACGGGTTCGGTCTTAGGGGACAGGGGCAGGAGAAGGGTGTGAATAAGAAAAAGTGACACAGGGAAAAAGACACCGTGTGGGGCTGAGGTGGGAGTACAGGAAAAGAATACTAATGTGCGATTAATACACCACAGGAAAATAACTTACCCAAGTCAAAGGCTATGTAAGATGGTGTTACCACTCTGAGAATCTATAAGGGACAGAAAAGTTACAGAGACAGAAATAAGAATATTAGATTCACAGTAATTGCAAGATGTAAAACATTTATAACCGAGGACTGAATCTTTTATTTCTCTTAGATCTACATTCAGTTGCCAGTTTATTAGGCACACCTGGCAGTTTAATACAGCAGTCTTGTAACAAACCTTAGTGAAGGTTATAATGTTCTTGTTCTAACTGTTTAAGAGAAGTGTTGATTCAACAGTGTGGTGAATTGTATCGCATTATACTCACAGGTGTTTCTATTAATTTGTCCACCGCAAAAGAATGAGGGTGGGCTAAATAAGAAACAACTCTCAGTATAATACAATATATGGTAATATAGTTCAATTGCAAAACAAATTGCATCCATCAAAAAAAACCTCTCTAAAACATCAGCTGCATCAGTTTGAGGTGTACCTAATAAACTGGCAACTGAGTGAATATGGATAATTGTTTCTTCTGTGTTGAGCTGAGAAAACAATGGTATAAACTGATCTGAAGCCAAATAAAGTGTGTAGTAGCTACATATCACCACAAGGGGTCATTTAAACATTAGAAATAAACAAAAAAACACAACCAAGAGAAAAAACACATATTCCAACATAGCTCAGTCACCAACATGAAAATAACCACATGAGCCAACTTTAAGTCAGTGGGTTTACATAAGAGATGGGGTTTAAAAAAAGAGAAGACAGGATGATTCCTCCTAAAGGGCTTTCCCACGATCCTGACAGGAAGCGGGGGGGTCAGTCAGACAGACAGAGAGACAGACAGACAGGGAGTGAGTGACAGATGTGTACAGTGCATGAGCTTTGGGGAGGACATAAAACAGAGGAGTGGAAGAGACCAGGTGCACAGGGAGGAAAAAGACAGGCAGAAACTGAAGGATGTTACAGACACAGAACAAACACACATCCACATACAGACTGCAGCTGCACAGTGTATCAAATTCCTATTGATGCAACACAATGAGAAAAGATATTATACCTATATTGCAGAGGCTGCTAAGTTTTTCTAAATTGATTTTTATATAACACACACCACAAACTGACACAACTCTCTAAAGCAGTCGTGAGGAACATCCAACCTCCGGGCCCTATGCAGCCCGTGAGACTGTTTGATCCGGCCCGCGAGGCAATTCATAAACACCAAAAAAAAGCAACTCAGAAATAAAGAAAAATTCTCAATACAGCAACTGAAGGCATCACGTATGTAGTGGTGATGTCATGCATCATGGCGACTGTCAAGAAAAGCAGATTCAGACTTGCACTACAAAAGGAATGGACAAATAACTATGTTTTTGCAGAAGTAAAAGGCATTTCGCAGTTTGGAAAACTACAATCTCAAGCGTCATTATAGCTCTGAACCGGATGGGTTGTAGGGACAAATGTGCTCGGATAAAGTCAGAGTTTTGGCGTCCAACAAACAGCTTTCACAAGGCCGCATGCTGACAGAGACGAGGATATGCAGGCCAGTTTTGTGGTGAGCGAGCTAATAGCTAAGAAGCTAAAATCTCATGCAGAAGGAGAATTTGTGAGGGAGTGCCTCACTGCCACTGTGGAGCTGCACCAGACAAAGTGTTCCAACAACCTCCCTCTGCTCAGGAGGAGACCTGCTGAAGTTTGCATCTCTGTTTGGACAAACCTACTACTGTGACGAGTTCTATTCAAAACTCAGTTCCGCTCAAGACCGACTGACCTGAACCTGGAAATCATCATCACTGCCATCTGACATCAGACAGCTCAGCAAAGAGGAGCAGTTCCAGCCATTGCATTAGAGGTTACTGTGATATATGTGTTCAATAATCTAGCGAGGCCCTTGAAGGATGTTATAAAAATTGAAATGGACTTTTTAGGAAAAAGGTTTCCTGCCCCCCGATCTGAAGCTAAGAATCACAGAAATATAAAACACAGAAAAAGAGAGTGACCACTGAGAGTCTGAAGGGAGATTTAATCCTAAAGTCTATCATTATAGGACCAGTGGAAGTGTTTCAAACCACAAAACCATGCAAACATAAATCTGATAATCCAAGTCATCTAGCATCTGCAACATCTGCTACGGCACTCACAGTGAGGTACAAACAGTGCAATGGTGGTTTTCACAGATCCAAAATGTTGCACCCGACCCAGAAAAAAGAGCTGTGACTTTATTCCCCAAACCCAAGGCGGACGTTAAAAACAAAAAGAGCTGGAAGGACACTGAGTCCAAACACCCTCTCGGAAAATTAAATTAGATCTGCACTTCTTAAAAAAAGTGATTACTGCTTATCACTTGCTCTGCAATAACGTTCTGAATAACTTAGGCCAGATAAGTTGCATGAGAATAAATGTTATCAATGTTCCTCCCTCTCTGCCGGCTTCTTGCTGGTCTTTTTGTTTGCACACATCACTACATGCTACATTCATTCTCACATAATTATTCGTATTCTTCCTTAGGTTTACAATAAATACAATTAGTTTGAATGCTTGTTGCTTGTTATTTCAAGTCCATCCGCATCCACTTAAAACCGGCATGCAGACAATGTCTTAGAGGAAATGCAGTGTAGTGTGCTACTTACTGCACCCTTGTCCAAGAACGTGTTGTAGAACTCCACAAATTGCTTCTTGGTCTCTTTGGCACTGAGATTCCTGAAGAGGTCAGCATGGAGGTAACAAAGCTGAGAGAGGAGAGGCAGATAGAAGATCAGTGCATGAATTTCAATAGCCTTTAATGTATGCTGTATTAATGCCGTCCAAAGTTCGGTGCCAGTCTTACGTGCACAATTAGCTGAGTATGGAAAAGGTCACGCACTTATATGATACTTCAAAGTCAAGACGCTGACATAAAATGAACAAAGTGCTGCGCTGTTCATCTAATCACTGAGACTAATTGGGTATTATAATCATAATGATGATATCTCATTTTCAATTCAGCCATAATCATGCACACACTCAACCTCTGTCTTACATGTGGGATATAAACACTGCACTTCAGCTGTTCTGACAGCCTTGTATTCTCTGCATGCACATTCATGAGTTAAGGGGTAATAAAGCAGGGAGGGAGGGTGTCATAACTGTGGGAGGTGTAACAGTACCTGGGTGGGTCACGGTGTCTGCATGCAGAACAAAGGGGAAAGGACAGGCATGCTTTATTATCAGCACTGACACACATGGTAGTCACACACACACACATACACACAAGGGGGTAAGTCTTTTATCCACACTTCAGTAGAAGTGAGAGGGAACATGAGCTGTTTCATGCGTTTCATACAGGCTGATACTGTTATCATGATTTGCTTTCATGATTAGATAATATCTATTAGATGCAACTCTGTGTTTACAGTCGCTTCTCTCATGCATCAACTCATGCGCTCTCTGTTCAACTACCTGTCTGATCATTTGTTTTGAGGAAGCTGTTATTATCTCTCAAACTCAGTCGTCTTCAGGCAAAGCAGAAACAGAAAACCTGCAGTGTCATATTAACTACTTGTTCTACTTGTAGCTGCTTAGTTCAAACAGCTTAACTAGGACTTCTTTAGAAGCTCATCTCTCTGACCCTAATGTGGAGCTGCTACAAATAACAATTTGTGAAAAAGATCTTGACCTTTTTCTATATGTTAAAATGCAAATATGATGATTATTTCTGTTATCAAATGATTATGATTAAATGATGCAGATTGTTTTTTATGAATGATGAAATGTTTTGTATTTCGATGGTCAAAAACAATAGCTTTCCAAAACCTTTTTTTAATCAAGTTAACATTTATCAAAATTGTGATCTTGTCTTTGATTCATTTTCTGTCAGTCTCATCACTGAACAGCACCTTAACAACATTCAGGTTAGGTGTTGTTTCAGCATTAATACACAAACACACACACCCTCATTAACACACACTGAAACACTGTGACTGCACAGACTGGAGTGAAAGCAACGCTGGAGCCTAAAAAAGCCCCTTCTTGCTCATACTTCAAGTCACGGCCTGTGTAGAAGCCTGTATTGATTAAAAGAGGTGCATATCTGTTCCGTCAGACTTTCATGGAACGGACGACTGAAAATTGTGGCTGAAGCGCATCCTGTATATAGAGTGGGCTGCATTACAGAAGTTGTAGTTCTCACCAGGGGAGCAGGGTCAAACTGTAGAATGACATGTTGCATGAAGACCAGCAGGTGGGTTGGCCGAGACTTCAACTGGTCTATACTGTTGAAGAATGTGCACTGGTCATCCACCACCTGGCAGGTAGAGAGAGAGAGAGAGAGAGAGAGAGAATGCACAAGTAGGGCCAAGAGACAAGTGGAATCAGAAAGAGAAATTAGGACAACGGAGCCGAGAGGTGATGATAAAATTAAATTCAGCTGCAACTCTTTCGTTCACTCACATCGGTCAGATCGTTCTCAAAATCCTCATCCTCAGCCCCGATAATGCTCATGGCTGGGTTAGAGCACTGAGCCCCAAACACGCCCTGCCGGAGAGAGAGAGGGGGGAGAGGGAGAGGGAGAGGGAGAGGAAGAAAACAAGACAATTAGCAAACATAATGTGCTATACTTTGAACTGGTAGACTCCCTCTTTGACATCCTGAGCCCACGCTGAGCAGAGCCAGACATAAAGCCAGATTACTGTTTGGCCACAGTGAACTTTCCAAGTGCAAAATAACATCAAGCGGAAAGAGGGAAAACGTCCCAGCATCCAATCCCACCTCCTCAGGCCTGGTGTGTCATAATGGTGCTTTGAAGTGAGTAGAATCCCATTTATATGAGCCAAGCAAGGCAAAGAAATACCAAGCCAAAGGTAAAGCGGAATACAGGAGTTCTGCACTTGTCATTCTTCACGGACTCATTTATATTTTTTTAAAATGACTATCCTATGGGAAACCTAGAAAGCATGCAATATTTACAATATTTACTTGTGTTCAGTATAGCTTATTCTCTCTTTAAATAAATCATGAGGCTACTGGGAGTAGGACACTGGTAATGAATGATAATGAAGCAATTAAAAAGGTTTTTAACTAAGTAACGTTGAGTATTTTATTAAAATTGGGGGGGTGGGGGTGGGGATTCTGTGAAACGCTGAAGTCCTCTTCCCCCAGGCCAAACTAAAACATTTAGTTTAGGTGTTGAAATCAGGAGGGAATAATTCAGTGTTTAGCATGCATCGCCAAACAGCATTTTCGATTTGAGCTTTCTCTGAAGTTTGGCCAAATGTTGCCTCTGGAAATAGTTTTTCAGACTGGAGTTGGGCTCAGTAATACACTCAGAGGAAAACGCTCCTCTGGCTGCCATGACATAAACCCTGCAGGTCTAAAAATGTAACTAAACGCATCTGAAATTAGAGGCCTTTGAAATCCATGAATGGGAAAAAATGCATCAGAACGGGTGACCAATTTACCCCCACCCCTTACACCCCACACCACTTCCCCTGCACACATACACACCCAGAACACACAAATAACACATAGCTCATGTGCTGTATTGAGCCCTGTGAAGGCTGCAGACCCAGAGTCGCTACCAGGGAACACCCAAACACACATCAAATAAAGCCAACAGCTACACTGTACAACATTTATGATTGTTCCCTGCTAGGTGAGTACAGAGGGCAGAGGGTAAGTACAGAGTAAAAGAGGTGTAAGTATGAGTCAAAGGAAAAAGTGTTTCCAATAGTACCCATAGGGGAAAAAAAGCCTTGAGAAAGTGTGTATTTTATCAGGAGTTATGAAAACTGTTTCTTAACTTTACACAAGTTTCACATCCATTTTGTATGACGTTATTGAAAGAGAGCCCGCTGAAGGTCGTCATTCAGTACAAACCTTCATGTAACCTCGAGCACTGGTCTCTCACTGTATCTATCCCAGAGTGGAGGCTAAAGACCAGAATTGTTTCTGTAAGGTCAGTCTGTGTCATCTTTTATCCCACCATATGGCTGATTGTAGTTTGTTCAATTCTTTATGATTTTCACTTTGTATGAATGGTGGTGCAGGGGCTGTTCTGTTCTACTGCATCTGTGCCTCTCAGGTGCTTCTTCACAAAGATATGCAGGTTAACCAGTGACTCATTTAAATTGCCCATAGGTGTAAATGCTTGTCTCTGTGTGTGTTTTGATCCTCCAAATGATAAGCAGTTACAGATGATGGCTGGATTACTTTATGGTTTTTAAACCACTGTATGTTTTACCAATCCTGTTTTATTTTGTATTTTACTGTCAGATTAATTGTGATTTGTCTTTACATTGCAAAGTCCTTTTTTAACTTTGGGAAAGTTTATTATTTACAGACACAGAAACAATTTGTGAGTCATCAGAGATTTTTGCCAAACTATTTACACTGTTATAATTAAAACTTTAATATTTCTGGTTTTATGAGGCAAATGTGAGAAAATCTCTTAACAGTCTCTGGTTATTTTCTCTAAATATTATTTTGAAATAGATCAATACCTTTTCTAAGTATCTTTAAAGCACTCAGGTAATCCATGCATTATGTTCTCTGGATGGATCTCTCCCAATACATAATGTAAAAAGATTCAAAATGAAAACTCTTATTGGATGTGCAGAATTAATAGTGGATTACATTTTGTTAATAAATATAGATAGAAACTGTGGTTGAGTTAAAGTGTTCACAGATGGTGTTGAATTGTACAAGTGTGCAGTCGTCTCAATGTTATTAGGCAGGAAGTGAAAAAAAACACTTCGTGGTTAGACTTTATAAGGAAATACGACAGAGCACAGAGCCACGATTCAATTCATGGCCTGAACACAGTGTGTGCATGCGTGTGTGTGTGTGTGTGTGTGTGTGTGTGTGTGTGTGTACAGCGGTAGCAGGACAGCAGATAAATGCTGAGGTCAAGGTGAGTTCTTGTGAAGAGAAAGAGAGAATTCGAGCTGTTTGTTGGAGGAGAGAGAAACAGAGTGAAACTGACAGAGAGACAGACAGAGAATGTGTTCATTCATGGCCATATCCAGTGGGCTGTGGGTTGAGAAAGGCCAGTGTTAGAGCAACATGTGTAGGAGGGGTTAGCCAAACAGAGACACACAGGCCTGGACACAGGACATTAACACACACACACACATAGGGACACACCTCCTCTTTTTCCACACACATGTCCCCATGCATCGGCCAAAATGAAACTACCAGCGCCACCTTACTCAGACAAACACAAAGTGACGTCACAATGACAAATATGACTCACTAATGCTGCTGAACTAGATCAAGCCATTTCCTGGTGGAAATATAAAATGCTGCACTCAGGTAAAAACATACATTCTTAAAGACAGGTAGGACCAGGAAGTGTTAACTGAGAAGGAAGCAGAAATCCCCCACAAGGTTGCTCGCTTATATTCCTTCATTTATTTAGTTCCTGCTTATATCTTCATAAGGAAAGAGCATTTGTCATTTGTCAGCTGACACACCTACTCTACTCGCCAATTTTATCACATTAGTGCTGCAACTAAAATTAAATTTCATCGTCAGTTCATCTACAGAGCATTTTCTCAATGAACTGTTTGATCATAAAATGTCAGGAAATAATAAAACATGTCTATTGTAATTACCTTGTGACCAAGCGACAACCAAAAAGGATATTCGCTTTACTTTCACATTAGGCAGCAAATCCTCATATTTTAGAAGCGCAAAAAAATCTCATTAACTGAGTTAAAGGGGAGATCAATTCTATTGACCTTTAATCTTTCTCATTGTCTGTGTGAAAGAATCTTAATTTTTTATTTTCTCCAAATACCTGATTCTGGTTCATCCTTTTGATAATTATTTTTGTTATCGATTAATCTGCTGATAATGAGTTAATTGTTTGATCTAAAAAAAAAAAAACCCTCAAAAACAAAAAAAAGCCTTTTACAATAACCTAGAGCTCAAGCTGGTGTCATTAAATGCCAATGTTTTGTATGATCCAAAACAAAAATACTAAAGACCCAAAAAAGTAAAATCGGCCAACTTTTGTGTAACTTTCAAAATCACTTTAACGATTAACTAAAAACAGTGGATTATTTTCTCTCAACTTATTGTTGCATCTCTAAAAGCGAGAAGTGACGGTGAATGACTTCTGTTTCCATCTCAGATAACTGTAACTTCAATTATGAGCTAAAAGCAGTTGATGCTTGTAAAACCTCTTAAATACTGCTGCTACTAAGTTGCACTCGTGATCATAACATTTCAGCCTCCTCATTACAGGAGACGCTGAAGCCAATCCAGTCCCTTGTTATTATGATATCGGAGGAACTGTAATGCATGTTCCTCCTCTGAGATGAATTGGAGCGGTCAGGGGGAAGCTAATTGCGGTTACTCAAGAGAGAAGGTCAACTCCGCTCTGCCTTTAAAGAGCACAGGAGTGTGGAGGGGCAGGAGTGGGCGCCTCCTCGGCCCCAGAAGGAGCCAAGTGGTACATTCCAGCATATGGCACAGTTCAGACAACAGATGGAGACAGTCTGTGTGAGCTTCAACAGTAACCAGACCCTCTTCCCCTCACCTCTATTAAGACACGATGGCTGGCAGACTGCGAGGGGTCTTTCCTGGCTGGTAGGGACGTGGCTGAAGGGAGAAAGACCACCAGAACCCAGGATTTGAACAGAGCGTCCCAGAAGTGTAGAGATCAGCTCTGGTGCTCCTGAAAGTCGGCAGCTGCCCCCCTCCACCCTGCCCTGCCCCTCCCTCCCCGCCCTCCCATCACATTCCAGTACTAACTAAGTGTCAGGTGGCATCAATCCAATGATAGCCATCAAGCGTACGTGCCTTTGTGTGTGTGTGTGGGTTAAGACTGAGCACGTATGTGGGAGGGGGCCATTCCTATGTGATTGTGGGGAGCTGCCAGTGATCGTGTGTGTGTATGTGTGTGTGTGTGTGTGTGTGTTATATGACAACTGGTCTTTACAACAGCATTCCTCTCCATCTGTGAGCCGACTAGGCCGAGCTCTAATACTGTACATGAGCAAAAGAAGAAAAAAAACAGCACCTGTTTCATGAGACCTCCTGAACATTTAGATGAAGCAGCAGCACAGTTCAGCATTTCATATTTCCACCAGGTCGCTCAGAGGCGATGCAGCAGCCTAATAATAACTGAGTCGCTGTTACATGAGCGCTTGTGCAAACCCTCCGTCCATTGTGAAACCGCTAAAACAATTAGCGGGTTTAGCGAGAGCCCTCAGACCCAGGAAGCGTGGCGGAGTCAAACTGTGACCCTACCCCGAAGTGGGCGTCTTCAGCGTCCATGCTGCGACCGGTGGAGCCCACACCTGTCAATGAGTGACTGTCAGAGGGGGAGGAGGTGATGAGTTTAGTGGACCAGGACAAATGATGCAGTGCTTGTTGATGCAGGTGATCCTCAGAGGTACCACACAGTGTTAGGAGTGCAAGTTTGCCAACATCGTGTTTTCAAGGTTGCCCAATGGTGATTTAGCTTATTGCTGCACAGCAGGTGTATTCCTTGTTTTTTATCCTCATCTCCACAACACAAAGCTTTAACCCCACAGTTGAAGATGACACAAAGCATGTCATCATTAAAGACACGCATCGGCACCAGTGACAAGACAAACAATGTTTCAACAGCTTCCCTCACAATAAGGATCTTCACATATGATAACATGGCCTGAGCTGCACTCACCTCTGGACTGAACACCTCATCAAATAATAAATAAATGTATATCAGTTATATGTTGGTGATTGCAAGACAGGTAAATCCATGGTAAAGAAAAGCCAATATGTTACAAACTTATTTATAAAGAGTAACTACAGGATCTGCTCCCAACATGTTTTGAATAATTTTTCTGATAAGGTTTTTCCCACAAACTCCTCATACTTGACCTGACAGCCCATTTTCACACGTGTTGCAGTGATGCACAGGTGCAACAGAGCACACCTGACCACATCCATCAGTGGTGAATGCTGTAGTTAGAGGTGACACAGGCTTCTGACGTTCAAGCAGAGAGAGCAGAATTTTTTTTTACCCTGGTGTTTTAAGTCTTTGAAAGTGACAGAATGTGGAAAATGTGAGCGGGTGCATAAAAGACACATTGTCACTACTGTCTTCTGTCTGCTCTCCAAGGATCTGACCAGGGGACACTGAAATGAAGGTGATGAAAGAAAGTTATATGTCAGCAAACTCAGAGATGCTTCTTTGTTAGTGGAGACCTGAGATGTGTTTTTAAAAAGCAGCAGCAATGAGGCTAAACATTTAAACCATTTCAGCTTTGACTCCTGCGGCGAAGTTTCAAAAGTTTCACTTTCTCCAGAGGAAAACATTGACTCAAGTCAGCGTAGAGTGATTCTGCTGTTGATCATGTGTAGGAAACTAAATGAGAGTGCGGCCGACTCAAACAGGGGAAATTAAAAAAGAAATGAGGGCAGACTCAGCATCTTCCTGTACTGAAAACATTAAAATTAGAGCTTCAGTCCTTCACAGTCATAGATGCACCTGGCTACAGAATCCATTGTATAAGCATAGGTCACTGTTCTCTTCTTACACTCAACCACAATAGGCTGCGTCCTGTCCTCTATATGCTATGAGGGCAGCGTCCAGAAATAGCCCGGCAGCTAATGGCTATAGCTTGCTGTGTTTGTACTGCTGTTTATCTGGCTCTCTCATCAGGCCACAGCCTCATTAGCAGCGACTGGGGGATTCCTACCAGGACCACTGCTCTTCCAGCGCCCGAGCAAAGGAGAAGAAGAAGAAGAAAAAAAACTGGGGGAGCGGAAGGTGGCAAATGGGGAGGCACACAGACAGGAAGTGGGTGTAATTTCCTCAGGAAGCTATCAGAGCCGTTTCTTGTACGGCCTATCAGATGAAAGGAGGGAGAGAGAAAGAGAATTCGAGGCAGAGAGACACAGAGACAGCGAGAAGAGGTGAAGAAGTATGATGGCATCAAAGAAACCTCGTGCACCGCTCTGCTCCAAGTTCACATGGGAACCAGAGAAGGAAGTTGGCGCACAGGCATGAACGAAACCCAGTGATGAGCAAATGAGGAACAAAGCGCTCATGAGGAAAGAGCGTGAAGAGGAGAGGGTGGCCTACATCTGCAGGGTTCACATGCACATTTCGCAAACATTAGCATTTTGAGTGGGTTTTCAGACACCGCAGAGACGCCTGTGTGGCAGTGTGACGGCTCTGAGACAGATACACCACAAGAAATAAAAGCTAATCGACATGAAAAGTGTGGTCATGCTTGTATCACGACAATTAATTTTTTCAGGCATTCACAGAACTTTAACTAATGTATTTGTTGTACTTTACTGACTTCAAAGCCTGTGTTGCATTCATTGACATCTAGGGCTTGCTGGGATTGATAAACATGACTGTGGCTGTAAGTACTAGCCTACATGAACCCTATAGACTAAACAGAGGGAGGGGGGAAAAAAGCAAGGGGCCTAGTGAGGAGAGAGGTGGAGGAGAGGGAGCGAGGGGAAGAAATTAAGAGGGGGACACACTGCAGCAGGAAATGAAGAACAAGGCAGGAACAGTGGAAAGACAGAAAAAAAAACAGGCAATGGAAACTTAAGTGTGAGAAACTGGAAAGTCTAAAAAAGCATAGAAGGATCCAGAAGCTGTGCTTGAGCAAAGACCTGCACCTGAAAGGTTACAAGCTTAAAGAAATGGTTTCGGGATGACCAGGAGTTAGCAGTGAAAACATGCTCTGTAGTCCGTTCTTCTGTGTATTCAACTGTCAAATGTGTCAAGAAACTTTACACAAAGTATTTTTAAAATAATCTAGTCTAGATGTAACTAGTTGTATTTTGCAAATATGAAAAAGTGAACCTCACATGATGGTGATTTGTTTGACTGCGAAACTCAACTAACTCTTGGGATTATTTCAGTATTTTGTAACTTAAAAGTCGACATCACAGTGAGAAGAAGTTTACAAATGCGGCCTTAAAAGAGACGCTCTAATGACTTGACACCTAAAGTTCAGTCTGCACGTCATGGGCAGCGTGACTCAGCCTGTGACAACAGTTATAGAGTGTGGTTTGGGATTCAGCTTTCTAAAATCTGAGAGAACTAGAAGAGTGCAATCAGTAGAATGCAGAGCTCCAGGTGGACAAATCTGGACAGGAACAACTGGAAAACACCAGATGATGTAAATGCATTGGCTCTGCTCAGGCTCGCTCGCAGGTGAAACCGTGACCTGTGTGTGTCAGGTCAATTTTTTTTTCTGTCTGTGTTTGTAGTCCCACAGACTGACAGCATCTATTGGCCTGTTTGATTATAGACAATAACAGTCATAATCTACATTCATCATTTTTTGGTTTTAGACAGGACTAAAACTGCACAGGAAGTTTGGCTGCGACTTGAATTATAATACATCCATGTTTGAAATGCGTAGACAAGAGCACAGACAGTCACTTGAGGGTCGGCCATGAGGGGTCTTTTAGCATACAGTCATGAATGTGCACAGAAGTATATTACATGTATGTATGCACGTACGACCAAACGCATGATCCGAACACTTACATCTGGCAGAGAAAATAACACGAATGATGTCATCAGGATTATGATGGACTGGATCCGAGACATTAAAACAAAAAGCCTGTCTTAAAAACTGGGGATGCAGAATTTCAAAGATGTTGGCATTTAGCAGAGATAGATGGTCTGATGAGAGACAACTTGGAGTTGCATTGTGGGAAACGCTGGCCACTGAAAGTCAGGACATGTCAACTTCTGCTGCTTCGATTTTGAGCATTCCTTTTTTTTTTTTAAATGCATCTTTCCCGACCAAGCCAAGTTACTGAAAGAGCATAAACACAGACTCGATTAAAGATTAGCCTCTTATCAACTCACACAGATAAGACATTTCAAGATAACGAGGCTTAATGTGACCGAGCGTCTGCATGTTAGTTCGACGGGGCAAAGGGGCGACAGAAGAGTGGTCCGAGCATTACAGAGGGCAAAGTTATCCCAGAAATCTCGTCACTGCACCGACGGTAAGCAAACAGCAGAGGAGAGGCTGCATTGTGAGATACTGGAGATAGATAGCAGAGTGTGTGTGCGAACGAGGGAAGTGACATCAGCGTGTGCGTGACAGGCGGAGGCTCGTCTGCGGCGAAAGAACACGTCCTCTCTCCTCTTTTTCACTACCACATCCTTCTGTTCTTCTACCATCCCGTCTCTCTGTACACCTCATCTCTACATCCTCTGTTTCATTTTCCTTTCTCGCTTAACCTTCCTCCTTCGTCTCCAGCACCTTCAGCCTAAAATAAAGTGGCCCCTTGTCCGATCGCTCCAAGACAGCCAGTGCATTCATGGCTGGCAGACAAGGGCCAATTATGTAATTTAACGGCCATTACGTAGTGGCTAAAATAAGATTATGGCCAACAGTGCAGGGAAAGCACAGGCAGGTCTTTTCATTGCTTCACTGGATCCTACCTTACATGTTGTTCATTGTTTTCAGCTCTAAGTCCAAAGGAATCGTGCTCCTGAGTCCCTCTGGGTTTTCTGATTTCAAAAGGACTTCTTGCACCACTGGCACGTCGTTTTTATGTTTCGAGTTTCGCTGCGATGACCTTTTCTCAATTTGATGTTATTCGGATAGAAGCGCTGCAGAAAATCATTGACCTTCTCGTCGTATGATTTCAGTCGAGTACACATTGCTTCTCAAAGGTTTTTAATGATGCTCAACAATCCCACCCCCCCACCTCCTCAATCTCAGCACAGCATTTCTGAGGATGATGTTAAACAAGGTACATCAACCCACTGCTGCACCTCCTCCCTCCTCCGTGCACATCCAAACATAACTTCTCTTCATTTTCTCTCGTTTCTCCTCAGAGCCAAAGTACACTTCGCTCTCCTGCTCCAACAAAGTGCCACCCCCACCCAAACCCACCCCCTCTATCCTCTCTCTCTCTTGCTCGCTCCCTGTCCCCATATAGAGGTCATTGGCTTCATGGAAACAGTTGATAGGCCGGGGCCAATCGACTGGCATGGATTGGTAGTTCACAGTGAACCTCCAGCTTGGCCTAACTGCTTCCATGTGTGTGTGTGTGTGTGTGTGTGTGTGTGTGTGTGTGTGTGTGTGTGTGTGTGTGTGTGTGTGTGTGTGTGTATGTGTGTGTGTGTGGCTGGAGCAGTAATTGTTGAGGCCAAACACAGAAACCTCTGATTTTGTGACACAAAACTCCTCCTCGTCCATTCACAAGTCAGCCGCTGTGTGTATTTTGTGCGTCCAGGGTTCATTAGCCTGCTGATTTCTAAAACTATACCGAACAAAGCAGGCAACAGCAAGTGGATACTGAATATTTTGGAAGGAATTTAGTCTGCCCAGAATCAAAGTATTGGAGGCCAAAAATGCCTCTGCACACCAGGACACCTCGGTTCATGATGCTAACCTCATGCCAACAGGGTGCAATCCAGATATACAACATTCTTCTCTCTCTCTTTATCCTCATACTGATCACAACCAGTGTTTCACTTAAAAATTTAATTAATGTCTACAAGGAAATAATGATTCCAACTTTGATAATGAGTCTATAAGAGTATTCACAGTTTTGTGTTTGATGAGATCGTCAGACTCACCAAAAAAAAAAACGGATTCCAGCAGAACAGAAGATATATTCTTTTTTTATTCTGCGCTTTCTTCCTTGTCAAAAACGGCTACGCCCAAATTACCCACAATGCAACATGACCACCGACAGTCCAATTAGAGAATGGGGTGTGTTATGCTCATAGCAGCCAATGTATCCTCGAGTCATGATTGTCGAGCAGAGATGAGGAGTACGGAGGTCTGATAAGCTCACTTCCTTGAAACTCCACACCCTCAGATGTCTTTTTTTTTAACTTGTAGTTTTCAGCTCCAGACGATGCCAATTCAAGCATAAAGCACATACACTTGAGAAAACTGTAATAAGAAATTTTCTTAGACTGACGACGGAACTGTATTGTATAATTCTACAAGTGTCATTATTAATGAATCAGTAGTGTTATTACAACATGACAAACACAAGACTCTTTTTGTTTGTAAAGGCTGAGTGCTAACATACATCCGCACGCTGTCTGCACACACTCACTCAGACTGGAGGACCTTTCACCTCGCCGTACCCCCCGTCTTTCACTCCTCGAGAGTAAACATCATCTATGGAGTCTACTCTCGCTTTTTCCAGCCCGACCCTCAAATGAAAGAGCTCATTCTCCCTTTCCTCCCGCTCTCGCTCACACACTCCCCGTCACATCAGCTTTCCAGCCGTCTCTCTCTCTCTGACTCACAGTTGGAGAGATGGATGTAACTCTTTCCATTTTCTACCTTTTCGCAGAGCGTGAGGAGCGAGCTGCCGCGTCCAAGGTTCACAAAATCCTCCTTATTGTCAAATGTGAGCGCAGGTAAACGCTCACTCCGACATGTGCTGCGTTTGCTTTGGGGGTCATTCGGTTGTGGGTTTGTCTCACACACACACACACACACACACACACGTTGACTACACACACTGTGGGAGGGAGACCTGTCTAGTTTGACTACAGCATGTGAAGAGCTCCTGAGTGACAGCAGAGAGATGACAGAGACTGGCAGGTGAAAACACTGAGCTGCCTGTGTGAGCAGCTTGAACTTGGAAATCACTGTTCTGTGAATGAGCTGACAGCGTGCGACGACTGAAACAGTGGCTCTTGTGTTGTAGCTTTACAATGAGTGGCCTGAAAGTCACTGATGAAAAAAAAAAAATCAATGTGTTGTCTGCATTAAAAACACAATGTCAGCTCAGACAAGGGGCAGAACAAGTCAATGCAGATGAGTTCTGTGGGTTTATGTTTGGCTGGAAGAGCTGCAAGGCCCTAATAATATTATATAATATTATGAATGTATATACTTATCAAGGGGTATTTCACTAACTGCACACATATAGGTCGGTTTAGTCCTAATGGAAAGCATGACTCTACACTACACGTTACATTAACACAAAGTCTCAACATCCAATTTTGTTCAGCATTTGTCAATATTTTCAATCAATACTTTGTACAGTCCATCCTCTTCATTTTAACACTGTACAGCTCTACTTTTAGAAAACACATATTTGAATTTTAACTTTTCATTGTTTATTTATTAAGTGAAAACCTATGCAGCAATAAATCTGTTTCTGATTTTGTAAAATGATAAGTGCAACATATGTTACTGTGGCTCATCACAATTTCCCAAAGCCCAAAGTGGGGTCTTGTCTCTTTTGTCCAACCAACTGTCCTAAACCTGCATTTACCATCATGAACGACAAAGAAAAGCTGCAAATCCTGACATTTAAGATAATGGAGAGAATGTCTGCTGACATTTCTCCTTGACAAGTAACTGAGGCGACTCAAAATAGTCATCCAGTACTTTTTTTTTTTTTTAATCAACTAGTCAATTAATGGACTAATCGTTGCAGCTCTAATCCATTAGTGACTCATACAAATGATTGCGGAAGCATTTGGTGGCACCTAACAGTGAGTCACCTTCCTCATTGCTGAGATTAGCTGAGGTTTCAGGTAGAGATGTGTCACAGGCGCAGTGCAGTGTTACCACCTTCCTTTGCACTCACGCACACATACACACACCCTTTTGTTACTTCACCCCACCTCACCCACTGCGCTCATTCAGGAGGAATCAGTAGATTTCACTGCTGGCCCGCAGAGAGAAGAAGAGCAGCCCAGTCCGCTCTGTCTCTCATTATCTGCTGCCTGTGCGTCAATCTAACTGCAGCCAGAGAAGAATACCTGTGTTTCCTTTGAAGCCCGAGCCTGACTACAGTAAATTATTAGCTTGCCTGCAACATAGCTCCAGGCCCTTAGGACACCCCCTGGCTGTTCCACTGTGGGTGCCATTACCTGTCATTCTAGTTGTTGGGTATCTCTCATACGGACTAACAACGGCTGTTACGCCTCGCTGTAGCCCTATCCGAGTTTATCTTCCTACCCTCTGACAGACAGTGGACGTGGGTGAGTTTACGTAGGCCTATGACAATAGAGAGAGTGAGAGAGAGGGAGGGAGAGAGTGGCACAGCAACTGAGATTATAGCCAACATTCCTTTAAAAGGAAGAGAAGGTAGCCTTTGGGCTCCAGACAAGCCTGCACTTGTAAAACGTGGAGAGAGAGAGAGATGACAAGTGCAGTGCTCCTCTAGTGTAGCAGAGCGTAACAGGAAGTGGCAGGGCCTGCTTCACACGGGGCCTCTGGGGTGCAGCGGCTGGCTGGGGAACACGTCACAGTCTCCGAAACCGCCAGCTGCAACGCCCTTAACACACACACACATGGCACCGTCTAATAATCAGCAAACCTGATCGTTATTAACATGCACCGGAGCATTGACTTTTCTCAGACAAACAGGGCTCGAGCAAAGTCAGAGAGGCACAAAAAAAAGGACAAACTGGCTCGGCGAGCTGGTTATAAAACATTGTTCTTTGAGGAGTGATTAATGAAAACATAACAGCTTACTGGCAAACACAACCCACACTGTTCCAGCCTCCTCTCTTTCGTTAATGACCGCGAGTGAGATAATGAAGCTGCACTACATGTACAGTAATTGCAGCTTCCTGTGAGCGCAGGAAACTCTCGCCTATTCTGCACAGGCAATGTCCTCTGTTTCACAAGGCGAAAATCATCAGGGTAATCAATTATGTGCAGACACTAATTACTGAACACTGTCTGCACTGAACCCCCCCCCTCTATAGGGGCTGATCAGATGAGTGAGTGGTATAGGAATAGAGGGGGGGGGCAGATGAGTGGGAGGGGCTGTGTTATATTGTGCAGCAGGTTTGTGGCACAAAAACAATGTTGACAATTAAATAAGAGGAAAGCTTGATTTGCAGCGATTACTTAAGTCTCTGTAATCACATCACTGAGAGCATCTGGATTGAAAAGAAAACATTTTATAAAAGGCAATTTAAGATAAATAAATACATATTCTGAAGCATGTATTTTCCTTATGAGAACAGCCACATTATTTCTGTGATGAATGTCAGAAGGAGGCAAAGAAGATAGAAAAGATAAAACCTCACAAGGTCACCTGCTATAAAACTCCTCAACGACTACAAATGACACAGCCTTTGAGAATATTAAAGTGATTTGTATTTTGGGATGAGACCTAAAATGAATCTAGTCATAAAAATCCACTTTGCCACAAAAAACAAAACAAAACACTGAAGCTACCTGAAGTTGTTAAACCCACAAAACTGCTGCTTCTGATACAAACTTACAGAATCATAACAAAGCGGAAAATAATCCAGGGTTACATTCATTAACAGAAATTGAATAAAACAATAATCAGGCATTTTGAATCCAAAGATTAACAAAAAGTCGATCACAGCTTTCCTGTATGAGACCAAACCGTCTGCAGCTCAGTCTGCAGGAGGAGGTGGAGGAGGAGGAGGAGGGCACATAAAACCTTTTCTGTCCGTCAAATAAATATCCATAAATTCGCCACACACTGCTATAAAAAGTTCAAACTCTTTCTAATATCCGTCGGAATCGTTTTAAGGTGAAATACTCACCTGCAAATAGGAGAAAACAGTCGAAGCGTCTGTTGGGTTTCCTGTTCGAAAGTTGTCGAGTGTCAGTGGGGAAAAAAAACATTGTACGCGGAAGTACACAGAAAAAAAAACAGGGGGTCGATGGGTAAAAGACAAAAATTATGATTTGGAAATTATCGAGGAAAATGTGACCGATTAAACTTAATAATGGTTGTAATGTTTTTGTTTGTTTTTGTGTAATTTGCGGCTTAATTAATATAAAGTTAACTTGTTTAAACGACTCGCTTCCGCACGGTGTTACACACTAATTCGTCCCCTTCAACTCCTCTTTGCTTAACTGAAGCATTAAAAAAAAAATTAAACATTGCTTCTGCTTTATTAAATGACATAGTAGTCTTTACATATTTATCCAAGATGTGTTGTGTTTGTTAATTGCATTTTTTTTGTTTTAATATTGATCTCAATGTCCAACTTTTTACTACTGATAATTATTTGCAAAAAAATCTACATTAATTTCATTGAAGCCTGTTGAATGAAACTTCTTTCCTATTATCACCATTAATGTGTGAGCAAACAAAGGTTCTTCTAGATTAGTCTTTTATTTTTGATGCTAAATTCTTGTTTTTCCACACCTGATCTTAATATGTCATATGACTACAAATGATTTGCACACTCTTCTGTGAAGCCAGAAGTCTAAACAGATGACAGCTTTTTAAGCCGTATTAAGAACATCTGTCGTGAAATCAAAGCAACTGTTTGCAGAGTTGATAGTCAAATCAAACTTTCTTGTCTGCTGCTCACCTATTCCAGCCTCATTGCGACACCTTGTGGAGAGGCATAGACACGACATGGTTCCCTCTTATATGCAGTTTTACAATTGTAATTTTACCTGTACTTTTAAACTATCATGGATAGTATCTATTCTACATAAACTCTAAGCCTGTTTAGTTAAGGAAACAAATCTGAGGTTTAAAGTTCATTCTTTACCTTGAAAATAGCAGCTGTCCAAACAATCTCACCTCAAGGTCAGTTTAATGTCACAGACACTTAAGCATAATCAGTTTTCATGCAGTTGGACATGTTTGTTCTATTTTAGTCCATTTTTTAAGTTTTGCATTACAAGTTAATAATCTCCCAGTTGGGATGAATAAAGTCGATCTATCTGTCTATCTGTCTGTCTGTCTGTCTGTCTGTCTATCTATCTATCTATCTATCTATCTATCTATCTATCTATCTATCTAGTTGTTAAAAGATTTACAGATGATAAGAGTAGCAAAGACAAGAGTGCTCCTTCAAACTACACCCTCATAAAAAGAACAACCAAGTAGAACCATTAAAAGTTCTTCAGTTTGTCCCGAGAGAGAAACCCTTACTGGCTTCTGCTAGAACCCTTTACAAAGAGTTATACCTAGAATCATTTCCAGAGGTTCCACCAAGAATCCAGCATTAAAGCCTTCCACTCTGAACCTTTTCAGTTCACAAAAACTATTGCCAACATTTGTTTATTCCCCACACTAAATTTGATGAACTTTAAAACTAAAGATTTAAAGCTCTACCTTAAGAATCACATTAACATTTGTATCAGTGAGGTGCATTATTACCTGAATTATTAATGCAGTAGTTTAGGAGATACAACGAGACCAGATAGAAAAATACAGTTTAACTCCAAATATTTAAATAGACAGTGGTGTCCAAAAGAATGTTTCTGTTTATTAAGGTTCGTCCACTGGTATAAATGACTTAGTAAATGAAAATGTGATGGAAAAACCTGCAATGAATTTCAAACATTATAATAGAAATTTGAAGAATCTTACGTCTTGTTGATTAATGTCACACAATGAATCCATCCAACAAACCCACAGTCAACAACAGCTCACTATCCAGAATAATGTTTATTGCTTTTGAAGATATTAATCTTTTTCTTCTTTTTTGCACTTTCCATTTTTCCTCTTTACAGTAAAACAAAAAGAGATGACAGGTAAAACCACTGCATTGTCATTTTTGAATGTGTACACACACATACACACACAAAGGAAACAGTATTTACAGCTGTTAGTTAGTGTACTTCACATGGATGTGACTGGAGGCCTTTCCTGTAGCAACTCAACAAACATAGAGCTTTACATTAACTTTACAATAGAGCTTTCACAACTAATCGTATACCGCCACTGTTTGACAAACCATAGGCTATAAAGGCTATGAAGCTGTACAATATGCTTTAGTGTTCACTCTGTGCTGAGAAACTGGAGAGAGGATGTTGTTTTATTAGATCTGGGAGAGCAAAGATAAACAGTTTCTTGAATATTTTTTCCCCCACTGTTTAATGTCCTCAAGCAAACCCAATTGCCCTGCTGCTGGCATGGACAAAAAGCACTGATTGAAAAATAATCAAAACAGATTTTAGGGGGAGGATTTAAAAAAGAAAATGCAAAGACCAATATTATTCACATTAGACTAATTACAGTACAGTTACACTGGGTGAATGCTAACTATAAAAATAAGTCTACCGGCATATTTTTGAACCCAAAGGGTTTGTACGTTGGGCATCTGGCAAAAATGACCAAAGGGCACAATTAATTGGGGTTGAGAAAATCAGAGACAATTCCCAGTGTGAACTCTGTCCTCATCATAGAAAAACATCTTCAGAGTGCAGATCTTCTGCCATTAATAATTTAAACTTTGATACACCTAAGCTTATAATTTTTCCAACATGTTTAAATACTGAATTAAATCACAACAATACAGCTAAATCTTATCATAGTGAATAATAATTAAATGTACACCATAATAAAATATATACACAGAAATATTCATACAAATTTCTAGATTGGTCCAGCTCCCTCTGCTCTCTTTTTCTTTCCTTTTGCAATGTGCAGGAAATACTTGAACCACAGAACAAAATAAATATTCACAGACTACCACAGTTAACACCATTAGAAATGTGGATTTCGACATTTAAATTAACCCACCAGAAACAATATCGTATAAAAGTAAGTGCAAAAGAAACTTGGGGGCAATGAATTTACTCACAGGATTACAGAGGTGAGATGATTTCATTGAAAGAGACCTTGACTGAAAGGACCACTAGGTGGCAGTATTTGACTATGTCTCAAAAGTCATAGTGATTTTATATATATATATACGGTCCAAATCTCAAGAATTACAGGACAAATCTGTAAAATTGGATCGATCTGAGCATTATTTGTTGTTCTGTTCTGTTAGTATAGGGATGTTGCTTGTTAATGTTTGTCAAGGCAGGCATTGCTGTGTTGTAATTTACCACCTCGCTGCCTTCTATCATAGCTCGGCTGCAGACAGCAAATTGTAGAGTACTGCTGGCAACGAGTAAAACAAGTCTAGAAACCCATGGAAGGATGATTTGGTGTGAGAGATCAAAACAGAAAGGACAAGATGGTGATGCAGACAGACGATACCCTAAAAAGTGTGCGCCCCATATATTCTAAATGGACAAGTCAGCGGTGTAATGGACTGTAGGCAAGTTAAAAACTTACACAGCAAACAGGGAAACAGTCATTTCAGAAGTAAAGAACATAACTGCCTTTCCTGGAAAAAGTATCTATCGTGGGTGATTGGGGAGTTGACAATTTAAAGCAGAAAAGTGTCTCTGAGAAAAGAAAGGAGAGAAAAAGAGAGTTATCAGAGCACAGACTGGCAAGATGGTGGACGCAGGAGAGAGTGTATTAGCTGTGGATCATTTTGAGAGTCTCTGTCTCCCTGTGTCTTTCATGCAGAGCCATGGAGGGGGAAAGTGACGGAGGCAGGGATGGGGGAGGAGGAGTGATGGGCATCAGGCTCTTCAGAGGATGTGGGGACGCTGGCGGGGGCAGAGAGGAGATGGGTGGCAGCATGCTCCCTTTCTTTCCATCCAGCACTATCTGTGATCGGCTGGCCAGGCTGGATTCCTTCCCGATACCGAATTCGTGCTCGTTTTCGTTGTCCGAGCTGCAGTCGCTCAGATCTGTGATCTCCAGGTCCGAGTCTGACTCTGGGTCCTGCTTCACCCCTCCTCTCCTCTCCGTGGGGCTCTGCTGGCCTGTACCAGTCCCGGCGCCCAGGCCGACCGCTCCCAGCCCCAGACTCAGCCCCGTGCCTGGAGGGTTGACCTCCACCCTTTCTCTTTCCCCCAACGACGCCCCGATGTCCGTCCGACCCATTGAGGGGCTCCCCGGGTAGGGTGGCAGGCAGAGTCTGACTGGCTGACCACCCGCCGTGCCGTTTGTCCCTCCGGTTTGCCCTGCCGCTCCCCTCTCACCCACACCTGCCTCCCCTGGGGGGAGCAGGGAGGAGAAGGGGTGAGGCAGCTGGGAAAGGCTGCTCTGCAAAGGGTTGGGGTAAAACTGGGAGGGGTAGAGGGAGCCAGGGGGCAGTTTGGGGCAGTTATTGAGAGAGAAGGCCCCTGGGAGGTAGGGGTTGAAACCCCAGGGGTAGTCAAAGGGTGGGTTGCGCGGGTAGGGGCCCAGCAGGGACGGGGGTTTGGAGTAGCATGGGGCACCTAGGATAGAGAAAATCCAGAGATGGAGGTTAGCTCTCAGAAGGGCCAAAGGTTTCTTGACATACAACATCCAAGAATGTTCACTAATTATGCTCAACGGTATTAGCAATTCTAATCAGAAGCCACAGGGGCCAATTCTGGCATGGTTGGTTTCAACAAAAAACCTGATGGTTCATTTATGCATGCCAGTACTGCGTAGTAGTACACCCACTTCACACTGCTGAAAACCAGATGTGAGCACAAAGATTCTACATTGCAGTGAAAACTACAAAAAAAAAATAAAAAATCAAACAACTCATCAAGCAGAGTTTACGTCTCCCAGATGACTTATTACTGCTGTGTGTTAAAAGGGAAATATTTGGAGACATGCTGCCTCTGTTCTGGCTGCACATCATTGCAGTGGTGACAGCCACCTTGTTGAAACATCCAGCTGAGAAATAATAAAGCATTTATTAGCACCAGAGTCTGTGTCTACTTCCAGAGGTTAAGTGACTGACAGAGAGGAAACTTTGCAAACTGTCGATCTCTCGTCCCCCCCGATGTTTTCACATGTCACTGTCTCATTTCAGATTAAGCCAAAACCTGACGATGCAGCAAATTAAATATTGCACCGTATTTGAGTTCAGTTCCTTGCGAGCATCACTTGATGACAGAGAAAGGGGGTAAATTTGAGGTGAGGCTAGAATTCAATTTTAATGAACAAACAAAAGCATTGCCTCTCAACCTACTGTACTTCCTTCCAACTGACAACCAACTCAAAGATTCCCTCTCTCTGCTGCACCCTCCACCGCTCTCACTCTCTTTCTCTCTCTCACCCTGTTATTTACTATGCAGGGCTAATTTGACAGTGGTGATGTCTCTGCGTGCTGGGCCAGGAGTAGCTGGCAGACACATGAATATTGAATCAGTCAGGCAGGCCTCACTTGCTTATGAAAACACAGTAATGGGCGCCCACAGGCCACAAACTGAAGCCTGCACCCTCAATTAGGGCCTTCCTGCCTGGGAAGGGATTAGGACAGCGGGGACACATGGGAGGGAGAGGAGGGTGAGAAGGGAAGAAGGGGGGAATAGGACCTGAGGACAAACAGAGTGGGGAGGGGGGAGGGGGGGGCTGGGTTGTGTGATAAGGAGCAAGTGTGTGTGTGAGTACATCTGTTTAGACTCTAGCTCTGCACAGTCGTACACATTCTGATGCACGTATAGAGTGTGCAGAAGTATAAACAAAGGCATATTCATGTACGTCGTCGAGCAAACGGTGAACGTACGCAAAATCAGCGCTGCCTTTGTCGACGGCAAAGAGAAAGAGTACAAACACGAACAATCGTGCTGAAAAGGTGGAAGGTTTCTCAAGACTCGACTTTTTTTTCTTACAACCGCCGATATGCATAATTCACAAACCAACCTGGCCTCTCTCACCTGAAGCACAGCCTCACTGCGGGCTGCGATGGGACAGCCATCTCTCTTATTTCCTTTAACAATAAATGTTCATGCCTCTCCATATCCTCATTCCTCTCCCTGCTCTCCTCTTTCCCTCTACCTTCTCTTCCTCCCCTTGTTTAAGCAGGTGTGTGTGTGTATACACTGCCTCAGACACTCTCTATACAAGCTGTCTTTTTCCTCACCAACAAGCCTTTGTCTCGGGGATACTGAAAGATTCCTGTTTTTTCGCACTGGCACTCAGAGTTTTGGGCGAACTTTTCTCCTTCTATTAGCTCACCTGAACTGAGGAAGGGGAATGTGTCCAGTCTCAGCTTGTCTCCTTCGGGCCCCGGTGCCGTGGTCCCTCGATCAAACAGGGACGTTCCCCTGCTGGAGTCTGGCAGACGAGGAAACAGGGACTGTATGGCCTGAGCGACAAAGACAGGGAGAACAAAAGAGAGTGGCAGAAGATTAAAATTAGTTTGTGTACTTCTCAAATAGATCACAAGAGTTTCTACAAATGTGCCCGTGTGGTGTTGCTGCACCGTGCGGGGTAATGTCATATGTTGACAGCGGCACCCTGCGGAGCGCGATGCAAACAGTGACAGAGTCGCAGCAAGGACAGGATAAAAAGGGGCGCCATGGGACTCGGGTGAAAAAGGGAGGTAGGAGGACGCAGAGGCTCAGAGACTCAAAGGCAGGAAGAGTACAGAGTCAAATGGAGACCAGCGATTAAGATTGCGGGCACAAAGGATAAATGACGAGGAGAGAGAGAGGGATTGTGGGCCAGTTGGTGTGAAGGGACGCAGGACGAGTCGGACTGAGATCTGAGAGAATGACATCCATTCAGGATGTAGAGCAGCTGTGTGTGTGTCTGTGTGTGTGTGCTTGTATTTTTTTTTTTTTTTGGCGTAAATTACGTGAAGAAGGAGGCAAGGTAAAAAAATAAATTGAACAGTTGAATCTCAGGAATCAAGGGGACAAAGGAGGGATTTTTTTCCCCCCTAGCAGGACTTTGGATCAATAGTATCTGTCACCCCCGCAGCCCCAAGTTTGAAAGGCGAGACTGTACTCCCAAGCTGCGAGATCTGCGTTGCTTAACAAACCGCATTAATGACCCGCCATTGATCTGATCTGACGCGACCCCTCCGCTTTCTATTTCTTTCATTTTCAATCGATGACAGATGGATACGCCATCGGAGACGGGGATGAGAGAAGGAGGGGATAATGTCTTCTTTTGTTTTAAGGACAAGTTAAAACCGTCCCCCCTCCACCGTCTCCTTCAGAGTCTGCGTCTCCTTATCCCGTCTTAAGCACAGCACAGACAAATGATGGATGATTCTCTCTTACTGTACTTTCAAGTGACGTGCACTTTCTAGGACACCGCATGCTTAAATTAAAATTATCTGCACTCGCATCCAAGTTAAAAAAAATAAAAAAACACAGCTATATCCATAATGCAGTGTAGAAATTAACACATTTTTGTTCATTGTTATATCACTTTAACAGGCACACCAGTAAAGTCATAATATAATTTTTGAACTGAATTAGCACATTTTTGTTCATGCTCATGTGTGTGAGTGTGTACAATTTATCTCAGTAAAAATTTTACAATCTCTCAGGGCAATTTATAAGTATTCTATCGCTATCACCATTAGAGGGTGCATAAAAGATAGAAAGGATGAATACCACCCATTCTCTTGTAAAGCGCGAACGCACAGCAGGGGCCTGAGAAATACAACAGCAAAATCACTGGAGTGAAATGGATTTCAGTTACTTGAATTAAATCACTATTAATATAAAATTAAGGACTAGAGCGTTGCATCCTGCTATTTCTCCCCTTTTCTTTATTTGTCCAGTTATCTCTTTTTTAAATTCCCTGCTATAGAGATGTAGAATTGAGTGGGTATAATTTAGATTTCACTCTGTATGAATCTCATTTCTCTGTATCAGACTGTACATTTCTGGCCATTTTCTATATGATGATCACTTAATTATCTACATATTTATCTTAGATATACATATCCCGCTACCAATCCCACCCTCTCCCAGTCCCTCCATCCTACCCTTCGTACCTCTGGGCTGCAGTCTGGTGCGGCGGAGCCCCCGTTGAAGTGGTTTTGGGCCAGAAAGAAGGGCGAGTTGGCCATGTCCAGGATGGGGTAGTTCACCAGCACGACCTTACTGAAGTTAAACTTGTAGGTGAAACGCTTCCCTTTGGTTTTGTGCAAAATGCGCTTGTTGTAGTAATACCTGCAGAGGAGGAGGAGAGGATATCGAAGGAGGGATGGAGTGAGGGGATAAAGGAAAAAGGAAGAGGAAAAGGAAAAAGAGGAGGGAAGGATTAATATAATGCTCACATCAAGGTTTCGCCTTTCATCGCTGAAAGAAAAGAATAAGTAAACAACTTGAGCGCTGTAGGGCGAGATCTATGCTGATTTCCCACTGTTTTTATTCATCTCCTCCTTCCTCAAATCAATTCTTTTCTGACTACCTTGATTCAATACAATACGGTTCTTTAAAGGGAAATTTTATTCAGCTGTTAACAGACAAAAAGTCAAAAAGCCAAATCCTTTTGTGTCTCAGAGGTTGTTAACACAAAAATGACAAAATAAAATACGCCTTGCATCACGGACAAGAATATTTATCAATTCAAAAATTAATATTATAATATATATTACAGTATTAAAATAAATGAAGAGATACCTTCGCAATACTGAAAAATATTGTTGTATGAAAATTAGAAATCAAGCGTATTTCTATGAACAAATTGATTATATTCAGATAAACACAAATTTGTCACAGCTAAAGTGAAAATAATGAACTAAATTTTAGAAGGGATGCCACATTTAATTTGAATCAACAGAAGCAGTTTTGACTCTGAGACCTGATATCCAGCCCAGGTGATTCATAAATGTAAATGACACTGAGAGGCTGTCATTATTTCCCACAGCAAAGCACATTTACAGAGAAGTGGGAAAACGAGAGCGGCATTCACGGTGACGACCTCAGGTGTCTCCCGCTGGGCATGTCGAGCCGCCGTCATGCCAGTTTCCTGTGCCACCCACTGAGGTGTCACAACGTACGGTCTGCCAGGATGCCAGGTTGATCGGCAGTAAAGGCAAAAAGCATGGAGCCATCTGGCAAGTAAAGGAGCACCCAGGTGGGGGAGCGGGACTGAAGTGGAAAATGGAGATGGAATTTTCAAATCTCGGGCGCCATTTCTACGACTGCTTGGATTCCTTTGTTTTAAAGTGACCACGGTTAGTGCACCACGACCAGAATTCATTAGACGACCTCAGCATTAAATACTGGTGAGCGATGCCTCATTATGCAGACGCACTATATCAACAAACACGGCAACATGTAAGTATCAGCATGTATGCACAGTGGCTGCGCCCGGTGCAATGATGTGTATGTGTTTTGCTTTGCGTGGCAATTGTGCCGTGGCCCTTAATTGAGCAATTAAGTGAGGCTAATTAAGAAGGCTAATTGTGGCCCCAGCCAATTCATAACAATTAGACTCTGACGACAGCCCCCATTAACAAGAGGCCAAAGGAAAGCAGAGGGGGGGGGGGGGGGCGCAAGTCGGGGTGGTGTGTATTTGCATAAGAAAACTGTGTGTGCGGTTGGGGGAGTAAAGTGCTGAAGGTACGGAGTGTGAACACTATTGTTTTAATCACCTTCAGCGAGTTCGGTGCCGAGCAGTTTCCCCTCTTCCCTACTCTTACGAGAAAGTCCAAGCAATTTCACACCAAGGCCTAATTTTGAAATCCCTATTGAATTTTTTATTTGGCAGCTCAGTGGTGAACTTTCCATTAGGATGTCCACAGATAAGGAGAAATTGAGGGTATTGACGTTCCCCAGGAAAAGCCCCACCTTTATCTTTCCATTAAACCGACATGAAAAAGAGAGACCCAAGTGAGGATTCAGTCAAACAAGAGTAAACAATTTATGTAAACTGTGGTGTGATAAACATCTTGATTTATCTGATACCCACAGCGTTATTGCTTGACATTCAACACATCATGTACACACACGTACCTCAGCGCCCTGCTCAGCTTGTCATAGTTCATGTGAGGTTTGCATTTCCTTATCCCCCACAACCGAGCCACTTCGTCTGGATCCTTGATGACGAACTCCCCGTAGTCCCCCTGCCAGGCGATCACCCCCTGATACTCCTCCTTCTGCAGCAGCTCCAGGATGAAGTGCCACAGCTGGATCTGTCTGGACCCGGGGCTCGACTCGGGCTTGTAGGCCCAGTCCGGGAAGGCGAACCCTGGGCAGTGGAGAGAAGCATGAGGTTAGGGCCTGTCATTTGTCCCGCTGCTTGCTGAGGGGGATCGCTGTCTGAATGACTGATGAGTGATGGAGGTGAGGGATGATGTGTTTAATATCACAGCACGTGCCTTGAGCAATGTTAGTCTGCGCTAATGCCCTCTAGCCTCAACAGATTGGTCAGCGGGATGATGACAGCTCGCTGGGAGAGATCTGATTGATGCTGCCCGGGCCTGAATTCTAAAAGCCGACTGTATCCACATTAGAGATGGAGTTAAGTAGCTTTTTGACTCACCCTGAAGTGAATGTGGCACTAACTAGCCTCGTAAAAACATAACACATACTATCAATTACCACCACAGACTGAACTTGTTTACCAATGTGCCAGCGTATGGTTAATTTTGAGATGAATTTTAACACACATCACTCTGATTTTGATGATCATGGTTATATTTTAACATAACTGAATTTGCTTGTTTTGGTTCTCTGGTTACACTCAATTTTGCACTTTTCATTTCTGCACATGACCTGGGTCTAAATTCAGACATGTCTGCACATGCATGAGTATTTTCCCCAAAATGCATGACTTTGGGCAAAGAAACTATGCCCTTCGCACGAGCCTGATGGCGGGACTGACCTGGCGTCCAGAGGGTGGGCACCGGGGGGAGCAGCAGATCACTGACGCAGTTACAGTCCATGCCTCCACCTGAACACCTGAAGCAAAACAAAGAGATGGGAGAAGTCAGTAAACAAGGATTACGTGATGTGACGTTTTGCATATGAATTGAACACTGGAAGAATGAAAGCCAGAGGAAAGGCATTTCATTGAAAAGTACTTGCTAAAGTCAGAGTTAGCTGCCCGCCAGGTTTATTTCAGTGAGTGGACGAGTACAAACTTCGCTGAAATTGAAGGTATTGCATAAGGGTCGAAGGGCACAATATGAGTTCAAAAACATACCTTAAATCGATGTGAAATATGGCAAGGTTATGTTTCATATGTCTTTGGTAGAGATCAGGTGTTTGATGGATGTTATCTTGTGTGGCCACCTGAGGCTGTGTCTGATGCAACATGGTGGACATCCCTATAGTGTATTTATGAACAGGAGGAATTAAATAGACTTTTGAAAACTAGGTCAAAGTTGAGCTGTATTATATATTAAAAATGAGACTTTTGGCTACTCCTTGGTAAAGTTTTTAAAATTAAAACCTGCACATCGAGTCAAAGATCCTCTACGCCCATAGCTCTGTTTAGGTAGGTTACCATTAGTTATAGAAACTGGTCGGTTTAATGGTGTAGAGGAGGACAGGTTTTGTTCTAAGTAATTAAGGCTTCCATTTTTTGTCACTCCTTTTATGATGGTTGATGATTATAAACAACTTCATTTGTGTTTTATGGCAGCAAAGACAACATTTTTGGTTTGCAAGCGTAAAAACCTATGATCTTTGCTGATAAATGTTTCATCACCAAAACAGTACATTTGGTGTCTTATAAGTTCATGTTGGCTGGTTACTTATAAATAAACAACGACTACTGCATTGGTGTGAGTGTAAAATCTGTAATTATCAATGCAGACTCGTCCAAAAAATACGACCATGCTTTATCAAAAAGACGAAAATATGCAAAATATACAGCTGCATTAGACAACAGTGATTAAAGTTTCTCTCTAAAACAATAAGTGACTGACATCTATAATAATGGAGATGTTTTACTTTGTCTTTTTAATATTTCACCTGTCTGAGCACCCTGAGTGACAGCCCCACAGGTGTGCATGAACAAACTGTTGATTTTCACTTCACCACATTGAATCATGCTGCTTTTTTTTTATAGGTGAGTATTTGATCTGAACACATCATAAACAATGCGTGCGTGTGCGAGTGAGGCTGCTTTGTTAAATGACAGCTAATAACACCTCCTAAATAAATGCATATGGCTGCCTGCCGTCAGGAGAAGGTAAGCAGGTTTCAGTGTTTCCGTGATGAGCAGAGGGGACGGGATCTAGTTTGGATATCACAGTTTCATCAGGGTTGTTTTACAAAACTCAGATGGAAGAGATGCCCTGCTGCTACACTGGTATCTTTAATGCTGGCCTCTCTATCTCTCCCTTCACTCTCTGCCTCTATTTAATTATGCTCTGTGAATTTTGGATTTTCCCTCCAGCATTGAAATGGAACGTGAATTATTAAGGTGTGTTTGTATAAATTATTATTGCTAACTCCAGGCATTTCTCTCTCTCTCTCACTCTCTGACTCTCTATCTATCTATCTCTTGCTCGCTCTCACCCCTGCTTCTAGCCTTTGGATTGTGGCCCCTCTCACTCTCTCCTCCCTCTCTTGATCTTTCTTGTTTTCAAGCCGCTCCTTCTGTCTTCAGATATAGAGTTGGCATTCATCCTATCTCACTCACACGTTTTTTTTTTTCTTCTCTCCCTCATCATTCATGTTATCGTTTCTTATTTTTCATCTTGCTGTCTCCGTCTTGTGTCTCTGCCTACACTCGCTGTCCCGTAATGAGTCAAAGTTATTGCCATGGTTCAAATAGCAGCTATAAGTTATATCTTTACAGAAGCTCCTCATTTTCATGTGGGATTTTTTTTTTACCTCTAAACTATGCTACACATAGCCCGTAACGGATCATTTTGTATTCAGTGGACCAGGAGGATATCGAAAAACACATTGGCCTTCACGCGATTAGAGTCGGCTCTCTTTCAAAACGTATGTCTTATTTTTAGAAAATAAGATATTCTTTGTGTTCGAAGGTAGTAATCTATAAGTTTTCCTCTTCCCTATGGGCTACAGGTCATCAATACTATATCATCTCTTCCATTTACCATATTCTCATGGTCCACAGCATGTATAAGATCGTCTCCTCCGAGGATGTGCTCTGTTATCTGTCAGGAATTCTCCAGCTACCTCTCGTACCACCTACGCACCACCTATATCTATATCCATCCTCCCTTTTCCTACCCAACTGTGCATCTATACAGGTGAATCCTCCTTTCCTCTTTCCCACCTCCTTTCTATTCACACACACCTATCCACTGTCTTCTCCCCCTCCCTCCCGCCCCACCCATCTCCTATTCTCTCCCTCTCTCCTGCTCTGTGTGTTTTGCTTCGGCGCAGTAATTTTCCGTTTGATTTCGGAGGTAATGCATTTTTTACAAATCAAAGAGGAAGCCAGGCTGAACCCCCCCCCACCCACTCCTCCTTCTCTTCCTCCACCCCTCCTTCCCTCCGTCCCTCCCTACCTCCTCCTCCTCCTTCCCTCCCTCCCCAGTCTCTCGTTCTCGCCCCCCTCGGCCCCCCAGGCCAGAGAGGAGATAAAGGAGCCCCCATCATTTCCTTGTTAGTTTTGATTTGGGCAGCGCAGGGCTTTCAAGTTCCCCCCATCACCCCCAGAAACATTATAACTAGCAGCCCAGGGAATACTGTTCCTCGTACGCACACTCTTCCACACACATGCATGCACAGACTGTCAGATACAGACGCTCACAGATTGTAATGGATCGTACATGGACAGTAAACACAGAGTCTCAAGCAGATATGCCACAAATACACAGGTACTCAGGTAGCAGACACACACACACACACACAGTGAGAAGCAGCACACAAAATAAGACATGGAGCCCATAGATATTGACTGAATCAATATAGACACACTAACACACATCTCACCAGGCTGAAAGACGGAATGCACTTTGTTTACTAAAGATGCCGTGATACTGATGGAGCGCAGACAAAAACACAAATGCATTTCATTTTGCACAGAGCGACTGTGGACACAACGATCCAAACAAAGGACGCCTATCCACAAAAGGCCACCTATAAAAGCCAGCGTGGATGATGGATCACACGGTTACCGGTGACAATGGTGAATACATACAATAGGGGCACCGAGTTACTGTACGCAGTCACTGCTCGACAATAGCACCTTCAGCGCTCAAAGGAAGCCTCAGTTGTGTCCCTACACATGTTGTGGAGTGTCGGCCTCCAAACACACATTCCTGCAGCAAACCCTCTGGTGTGTCGATGAGTCAGAGGCGTTTGATAATGCAGTTGAAAGAGCGTGCTGGTTTTAGGGACAGTCTTTCCTCTGTCTTTAGGACACCACAAAGCAAAGACACACACTTTCCTTAGGTCAACACTGGTCAAGGTTGAAAGGTGATTGCACTGTTGCTCGACATTCAAATAACCGCACACAGTCTCAGAGAGGAAAAATCATCTTTACAGCTGCAGTATGTGATTTTTTTTTCAGCCACTTGGGAGCAATGGAAACAAGCTGTAAACACAACACCGAAATACTATCACCATCGAGTTGATATGGTGAACTTGCTCAATGTTGCTTATTTACACATCCAGCGGAGCAACATTAGCATTCACTCGGAATCGTGTTTCTGGCCTCTTGGTCAATGTAAGTTCAATATTCACTCCCTTTAAGCTCTGTTTTTATCTCCACCAACTCCTGAGCAAACACTGTGGTCATTCAGCTGCCAAATATTCCACTTTCTTCATGAGCAAAGTGCAACTTTAACTTTACAGTTTCTTTAACTATAGCAGATGCCTGATGAGAAACAAATGTCATGAGAGCAGAAAGAGTGAATCAAAACAGTCACGATGGGAAAATTAAAACAAAACAAGGAGCTAAAAGATGCTAAAAAGCTGAATGGGTCGGCAGAGTCGAGTGGGTTCACCGGTACTTGACCCTTTTCACATTACGTCAGTCATTTGATGGTTTCTTAATATAAAAGTATAAATTAATAGCAGCTTTAAACTCACTTGCTTTCTCTTTCTTCACGATATTATAACTTTTGTGGTTCATATTCTTTGTCTCGTTTTCCTTAAAAGTCTGTCTTATTCCTTTCTCTCACCTGTAAAGCCCTATTAAACTTGTGTACAGAAATAAATAATTGTTTGCAAGCTTGTTTTAATAGAGTCATTCGTTTTGTATGACGTCACCAGGTTTTTGTTGATTTGAGTAATCCTGCTAAAATAATAGTAAAAGCCTTATTAAGTGTGTTCATTATTAGGAAATCTGTGAAAGCAATATCAAATTAATGTTGTTTACTGAGATTTTGATGAGGTTCCAGTGTTGGGAAGAGATCAGTATAAGGATGCGTATTTGGATCATAACATCTTTATCAAAAAGAGGACTGACGGATCGGCACTGACGCAAGGTTGCAACAAGGCTGGTAATCTACAGAGCCAGGCCCGTCAGCACAACTGGTATCGTTGTGGAGCCGAGGTTAGTAGGCCACTGACGGGAGTGAAAAGGAAACAGTGTGAGGAATATACTGTAGTACCAACTATGTTTTGAAATTCTGCAGAGTGACTGGGGTAGAGGGAGGAAGGGGGGCAGCCTGACATTCAGGCAACATTATGTCTCCAGTGTTGTCTAAAGAAGGAAAGAGTGATGGGTCACGATATAAAAAGATAGAAAAATATGAGAGGCATGAAGAGTCTGGCCTCTCCCGCTTTCTTTTTCCACTAGATGAAACAGGCTCTGTACATCTGTCTCATCTTCCTTTTTTCGGTTGCCCCTGAAAAAGGCCCAACTGAACCCTCTCTCTCTCCCTCTCTCTCTACTTGCCTCTCTCCCGCTATCTCTGTCTTTCCCTCTCTCTCTGTTCCTCTCCCTGGTTAGCTCTGACACACTGGTCAGCCTCAGGGTGGAAGAACAGAGGGACTCTGCTATGGGTTTGTTAGAGGAGATGGAACGAAGGAGAGAGGAGAAACGAGGAGGGGAGAGAGAGGGGAGAGAAGGAGGCGGATAAAGGGGGGAGGAGGGGGGGAGGTTTGGTCAGGAAAAGGGAAACAGAACCTGTCCATCCAAATGTTAGAGAAAAGTCAACGCTGAATCAAATTTCATCATTGCAGTGGCCTATAATTCTTCTGATCTCTTGTCTAAATTATGAAATAACATTTCCAATATGTCATACATGTTAAATAATTAATGATTCATCTTTTACATATCGAAACATATGGCATAATTCAGACAGTAATGTACTGATGAATATCTATTTAGCCTGCATCTTCCCACAGACATTTACTACATTTTTGTACAAATACCTAAGAATAGTTCTGCCTTGATATGAGTACCTAGGTGTAAGTTATGGGTGATGTAAGTTTGGAGGAAAACTTTTAGACTTTTCATTATACTAAGAGAAACAATGATGAAACAACTCTGTCTAAGCTGAATCAAAAATACATTTTCTTAACTTTAACCCCCCAAAATAACTCACCCACTACTTCACTAATTAGTTGTTCCTGTAGTTAACTGATTTGTGGAAACTTTGCAAAAATAGGGCTCACACTTTTTGTGAAATATGATATAAAACATTGAGGTTTTTGTGGGATTTAAAAAAGTACAATGATTGAAAATAAAGCATTAAATGAGCACTGATATATTCTTGATTTAAAGATTTTATGTTATATGACTCAATTTTAACACTTTTGGACTGTAATAGAAATCTCATTTTTGGTATTGCTTGAATTAATGCATTTTGTAGACCTGGAAATAAATGAATTGGCTCCAAATTTCAGTTAAACAAACTAAATAAAACAATTTGAGAGTAGAATCAAACAGCGGCATACACTAACACTACACTGGCCACTTTTGTTGCAGCTGAATTTCCACATGTTCGCTCCCTTGTACCTTGAACCCATCACACTGTCATATGAAAGAGAGAGAAATCAGTGCAACGCTGTAATGGGAACAGACAGCGGTGCAGCACTGTCACTGTATTTAACCAAGATATATAGTTACAGGAGCACCGAGGCTCTGTGACTCTGCTCGTTCTCCCACAGAGCGCCCATTACTCCACACTGCAGGGGCAAAGCTAATTCAGAGTCCTTCACACCAAGAGACGGGCCATCACCTGACAGAGCCTCCACGCCACAATATGATCCAGTGAAATGCACTTTGAAACGTACACACCACATGTATCAGTGGGGATAGTGATCACGATTCCAGGCGAGATCAAGGACTGAGGATAATGGGTCAGAAAATATGTTTGCAAAATTCAGCCATATGACAACTGAGAATATAATTTAAATACCTGAGATGTTAAGAGACATTTCCTCTATAAGTTGACGCAATAACAGGCATCAGGTTCAAGGGTTAGAGAATGAGACTGGCATGATATTTTATTTTTCAACGTGACAACAAATCACACACGATAAAACAAAACATCTAATTTGTCTTAATAGCTTCGACTCCCCCTATTCATGTTGTGGCCTTTAGCCTCACACATCTGTCCCTTGTGAAGATCTTTAAAAATGGGTCACAAATATATAGTTTAATTTTTCAAAACATCTGGTCACTCTAATGTTTAGCAAGTGTCACCCAAGCAGAAGCTGTGCATTAGGTGGGGACTGTTTTCAACTGTGGATGAATACACATGTGGAGTCCCAGTGAGCATTGAAAAAAAAACTAGTGATCATAAATAAACAGGTAATTTATGGTATCTGCCAGTGAGGCTTATTTGTGTGTTAATAGTTTTTAGAGAAGATGGAGGTTTAGCACACAGACACTTTTTAATAGGATCAGTTCATGGTTTCATTTGTTGACATGAAAAATCTAAAACATCATCAGTGTTTTCCTTTAAAGCCCGTTTCACTCATGTAGAGAAGTTTTAATGATTCCAGGTGAAGTTGAGGCTGCTGTTCGGGTCATAAACAGACTCCTGTAGCTTCTGATAAATAAGGAAACTTGTTTTTTCACACTTTCATGAAAGGTGGAGAAGTTTAAGAAGAAGGTGAGCGCAGACGTGACGGTATTAGTGCGCCGTGGAAGGCCGGCCTTAAGAAAATAAGGAAAAGAAGGGGGGGAGAAAAGGATGAAGAAAAAAAGTATCAATCGATAGGGTTAAATTATTCATCGTCATTAATTATCGATCGCTCTCCGCTGCCGGCTCGTCCGCCTCGCGCCAGAGTTGAAAGGAGGGAAAGCGCGCTTTATTAAAACCGGCTCGAGCCTCATTGTTTCATGTCCCGCGGCAAAGAAAAAGCTCGAGTTTGGCTCTGGAAACACACACACACACACACGGTGCTGCACCTCCCTCCTTTTGCGTCCCCCCATGCTCTCTCCCGCTCTCGCGCTCTCTCTCCCTCTCTCCGGACGCGCGGGAGGAGCTTTGGGGAGCCTCGCGCGGTGTTCACGGGGCGGCTGTGTCTCGCGTGGATCGATGCGGGATCAATGGCTCGCGCTGACTAATAGCCAGAGAGCGCCTTTGATCTCGCGGCTGAGAGATCAAAACCCGCGCGCGAGGGAAGAGAAATAGGAAAAGAAATTGCGCCGGCGAGCTGACCTTCACGCGCGCGCGCGCACACACACCTTTACGCAAAATGATAAATAAATAAATTTTAAAAAATATTTTAAAAACACGTCGCCCACGCACGCGCACAGCTTTTAGGAATTTGACTGCAGGATATCCTACCAGCGAGTAAACTATGAGAGGCGCATCACTAACGAAACTGCAGGCTGATTCTGAATAATAACCAGTTTATCTATAGGCTGTAATGGAGACCATCCGCGCACGCGCACACGCCGCCTTGCTTCCCGGTCCAGGTTGTTGCTCTTGATTTTGACTTCCTCAGACAAGGTGATACAGTGAGAACAAGGAGGAACCATCTGTTGTTTCCAGGGAGCAGATGAGTGTCCTATGGGCTCAACTTCACGCCTATAGAGAAGAAAGAGGTGTGTGTGTGTGTGTGTGTGTGTGTGTGTGTGTGTGTGTGAGCCTTTATGTTCATGTCTGTGTGATGGAGAGAGGAGGTGGGTGCAGTGTCTGAAAAGAGTCAGTTTGAAAAAGTCAACAAAAGTGCCTTAAAATAGAACCAAGTTATCTTGTGATGTGAAAGCAGGTCACTTACAACAACTATAGCTCTGTAATGAACTTCAAAAGGAAACTACATATACAAAAGTCCCCATAGGAGCATTGTAGTGATGATAAGAGTGATACAGAAGTTCTGAGGTCACAATTCTACAAATTGTATGAAGATCACAGCTATGTTGTTGTTGCGCATTTTGTTTAGGGTCCACTTTAACAGATTTTTTAAAAAGCATACATCATATTGTTTTATTATCTTGCTACTCATGATTTCTGCTAATTTTACAAGAATCGCTTATGGTCACAATCCTGAGCTGATGATATGTTTCAGAAGTCTGCTACGGAAAAATACACACATTGTGGTTCACACATAGTTGAATTCAATGCATGTTCAGAATCTTTAGATGTGAGATTGTTGGTGACGAGAATTTTTGACCCCTCCCTAATTTCAAATGCTGTAAGTATTTGTGCTATTGAAGTTTGTTTATAAGAGGTCTAACAATGAGTTTCACCCAGTCTATGTTTTGACCTCAAACAGAAGTGACTACATAGACTCACATATTACAACTTTCCTTTTCTGTGAATGACTTTTTAGCAAGCAAACTGCAAACATATATATTTTAATGTAAAGCTCATATAACAAATAAATCATAGAATATTTGTTTGTAATAAAAGGCTTGTATGGTCACATCAAGGGGTTCAATATGAGTGTTAAAAGAATAATTATTGCACAGCAGACAACAAGGAAATACACAAGAGTTAATAGGGCCCTTATTAGTAAGAAACACAACATAATTCCCCACAAAACAGTGTCTTGTTTTCCAGACTTTTACCTGAGGAAATGCACTCCTCTCTTTTCCCCTCTACTCATCCTCATCACGCTCCCTCTATTGCAGCTCTCTTTACCCCCCCTCTCTCCCTCCCTCCTCTGGTCAGTGAGTTACTCTCTCTATCGCTCTCACTTCCCGAATTAACCACTCAAGAAGTCACCACCGACTCAATCAATAGCTCATACATAAACCCTGCTATAATCACTCCCCCTGCCTGTCTGTCTGCCCCCTCCCTCCCTCTCCTCTCCTCACCCTTTACCCCCTTCTTTAGCTTCTAACTGACACTCCTCTTCCTTCCCTCCTGTGTCCCACTGTTTGTCCTTTTTTTTTATATCTTCATCCCATACTTCTCTAATTATTTCAGACACTCTCCTCTCATATGAAGCCATCGGACCTCCGTCATGAACACAATCAAGATCTCTCTCTTTGAATGACAAAAGTTGCAGATCGTGTGACCAAAATTGTAAATCTGCAAAATGTCATTTCTCCAGATGATGTCACATTTATTTTGCATTTATCCTACAAATACAAAAAAGGTCATGAAAAATAAGATTAATTTGCTTTTAGGAATTCTCAAGCTACCTTTTGATTTATGGTTAAAATTCTAACACATTTATAAAATGCAACTTATAAAACCCTGCCAGAAGTAGAACAATAAAGTCCTGTACTTGCTCCCACTGTTATCCCTGGTGTTTACACAGTCCATCAACCTTTATCGAGACTGAGACAGGCCATAATATTCACGTCCAATCTGGACTCCTTGTGTGTCTTGTGCTGAATACTTAGTCTGAAAGAAGACCTGATGCTACTTTGGAAGTATTTTTAACTTCTATGGTTTCACTAACCTCACTATATCCCTTTAGGGACTTGATATTTGTGTAGCATCCCTCTAAAATTTATTACAGGATCACAGTAATTCTTTTAAGTGCAAGGGCACTATCGGCCCATGTTAGTGTGTCCAGCCAGAATGGGCCCAGTATTGCGTTATAGCAAAGACAAGGAGACATCAATATTGCATTATCTCATGTTTAACTGTGAGACACAGATAGTTGTTTTGGGGGCCTTAAAGATATTGTATTACCAAAGGAGATACGGGCAGACATCCACACACACACACACTCAGAAAAAAAAGAGAGAATAACACACAGAGAATTTTAAAATTATAAGGCCTCTACACACCCTCTGCTCGTACCCCTTCTCTCTCTATCTCTCCCTCTCTCTCCCTTCACTCGCTTCTTTTTCTCTGCCTCTCTCTCCTCTCTCCAAAGTCTTTGATTCGTCCGCACGGTTTGATCTGCGAGAGAGCGAGTTTTGTAAACACATTTTTCACGATCATATAGCCACGGGCAAGGGGAGCGTGAGGCGCGGAGGAAGAAGAAGAAGAAGAAGGAGAGGGAGAGAGAGAGAGAGGGTGAGGGAGAGAGGGTGTGTGTGTATGTGTGTGTGTGTGTGAGAGAGAGAGAGTGAGGGACGTTTAATGAGCGTGCAAGATGGAAAGACAGACTGACAGAAAATGCAAGAATGGAGGCTCAAATATGACTTACTGCTACTGCAGAGCAACAAAGACACTCTCTCTCACACACACATACATGCAAAACCTCACACACACATGCACACACACACACACACTAGGGAGCCCAGACTGATGGTTTTGGCACAAGTAAAGCATCACAGGGGTTGACGAAATGTGAAGCAACAAGGAGAAAAAGCAAGTTATTCAGTTTTCCTCATCATGCAGAGAGGGTAGACACTCCAACACTGTATTTCCCGATATGACACTTCCTGACTGGCACACACACACAATCACACACAAACATACACACAGAAAGTGATGCATCTCGTTTGGGGTGATGAACACAGAAAACAGAGAGAAAGTGAAAAACAGATTATGGGGCCAATAAAAGGCAGAGCACAGACGGTAAACACTCCGTGCTGTAAAGCTGAACTAATAAAACTGCGAGCCTCTCATTCCTTACATTTCTTTTTTTTTTTCACTTGGTTGGAACACTTTTCTTTTTTTTTTTTCATCTGGCAGCTGCTAATCCGGTTTGCTTCGATCGGCTCCGGTAATGGCGCTAACCCGTCGCTTCTATACCGACTCGTCTCCACGGGACACGGCGGAGAGGAGGCGACTCCGGCCCCCGCGTGAGCACCGCACCGACACCGACACCGACATGCACGGAGGAAGACGATGGTGATGTTGAGGAGGATGAAAAAAAAATGTGTGGTTCAATAAGTTTTACATAATTTGTCGCCCCTCCCAAAAAAACTTTCAAATGCAAAACAATGATCAGATTTTTTTAAGGTGACATCATCACACACACCTAAAACCCAAGAGGAAATTTGGACCAACTTATAAAATTAAAAAATTAGAAAATTAATTTACGGCTGTTTTTGCATGATCTTAATGCACATCCTTTCAAAATAAAAGATTAGAACTAACGCATGAATTACAACTCATTCATTGCTGTATATAGAGGCCTAAATATACATGTAATAATAATGATAATAATTTGTATTTAAATAGAGACACAGAAGACTGTAACTCTCTGATGAATCGGCTCCTTCGACTTTTGGGGTTAGATGCAGGCCATCACATTTAAAAGTGCTTTTCCACTTTCAGATTTGTTTGTTTTCCTAAAAGACGGGGAAACACTCCTCAACTATTCTGCAGAAATCCCTGATGTCAGTCGTTAAAAAATGATTTTCTTTTCATTTTTTCCTCTTTCTTTCCATTCTTTTTTTTTTTTTTTTTTTTTGCTTTTTAGAAAGAAGAATAGCTGCAAGCAGTAAAGTCGGTTGGCAGTGTGTGTGTGTGTGTGTGTGTGTGTGTGTGTGTGCAGTGTAGTGGAGCGTTTCCTCTTCCTCTCTCTTTCTTCTCTCAGTCTTTTTTCTGTCCGGGGAATTGTTCTCAACGTCCACAAACACATTGCAAATACCCGCCGGCCCAGCTGCATCGATTTCTAATTAGACGCCAGGATAATCGTTGGAGAGAGATGAAAAAAAAGGAGGGAGTGATAGCGAGACCGAGTAAATAAATATATAAACGAATTAGAGCCCAGATTAATTGAATGAATATGAGCATTAAAAAAGAAACAAAGGTGATCTTGGCGGATAAACCTTGCGTGGACTGAGCGGGAAATAAGGCTTATTATATACACAGAGGAGGAACATACATCCAGAGATTTGTAGATCAGGGCCTACTTTTTCTGTTGTGTTTTTTCAATTACGGAAAAGTGCAGAAATTCGTTTTAAATTTGCGAGAAGTTCCCATAAGTTTTGCATAATGTCGCTGCAGAGAGAGAGAGAGAGAGAGAGAGAGCGCTCCATATTCTGCAAGAAAGCAATTACAAACAAATATGAATTTCGGCCACAAGTGCAGGAAAATGATCCTAAAAGTTCAAACTCACACCTTAAAAATAAATGCATGTGTAATAAAGGCTAAGCGTAAGACTGTGCTGCAGATGCATGACAGCAATCAACCTTGAACTGAAGCCACAGCTGGATGATCCAACTTCTCTCCTGCTCAGTCAAATTTCCACCCTCCTCCTCCTCCTCCTCCTCCTCTCTCTCTGTCTCCTGACAGACTGTGACAGGGGGTTAGCCGGGGAGCTCAGGTAGCTCGTTTACTTTAATTAACGTTTCATCATCCTCGGAGCGGGACCGCGCACCGCATCTACTCTTTCATGCTGCTCCGTCTCTCATCCCTGTTCTCCATCCATTCATCATCGGTCCTCCCCTCTCCATCCTCTCTCTCTCTCTCTCTCTCTCTCTCTCTCTCTCTCTCTCTCTCCTCCACCTTCGGGCTCACCTCTCATCTTTTCTTTCACCCCCCCCACCCCCCACCCCCCTCTCTGTCTCATGTCCACTCAGGCATATACAGGATAATAATTCAAACACCTTCCTTCCTCCCCTCCTCTTCCTCCTCCCTCTTTTTCCAACTTTCTTACATCTTTTTCCGACCCTCAACTTTTCTCTTCCTATAATATTATTTGTTATCAACCACATAATTACAGATTGGTTTATAAACTCTTAAAGTTGGATCAATGTATATTACTATTAATGTGGAATAATATAATCATTAGATATAGGTCTGTAGCCTGTGGACATATGATGAAGGAGGGGGGAGATGAGAGAGAAGGAGGAGGAGGAGGGTCATTGAGTGGTATTGATCGCCTCTGATCATATAATGGAAAATAAACCTCCAGTCAGTGATCATCATCAGGCAAACAGCCGTGATAGATAAAATCAATTTGAGGACTCTTTCAGCAGAGGTGAGAATCAATTAGTGAGCTAATGTTTCTATGAGCAGAAGAGACTGATGTTACTGTTTGTTGTTATTCTTAATACTGCTGTATCTTTGTGTTACAAAATCAGCAAAATTGAGTCACTGGTTTTCTAAAGTGGTTGTGGAAAGTAAGGAAAACGTGGGCCACAGTAGAAATGACACAGATAGAGGTGGTGATACAGAGCCACTGAAAAGTCAGCAAAATAAACATTAAAATGAGGAGCATCTAGGTTCGTCTTTCTTCTACATGCTTTGCTTCCAGTTAATACACCTGTACGGGGTTAAAGGTAACTTTTCTTTGTGCGCAATAATCTCAAGTCTCAAATAAGTCAGACTAAAGTTGATGCAAAACAAAAAAGCCCCCTTCATGTCTCGAATGAGAACTGACAGAAAGGTTTAATGAGGGTGAGAAGAGTTACGATGATGTTTGAGAAGATAACTTTTTGGAAGATGAGGGCTTATAAAAACATGAGAGAATGGCATGAGGAATTAGGGTCTTTGGCTACAGTTGTGAAATGAGCAACGATGTATATTTAGAGTAAAGTTGACACTTTTGGTGTTTGGCTTGTGTGAGGAAGCCTAAAGGCTCCTCTCATTAAATCATTTCTGAGTCTTTCTTCTTGCAATAATTGTCCCTCACTCTCATTTGAACTGAAATATTTTCTTCGGGGCATAAAACGAGAGTCGTTTTAAGTTCCACTAAAACCTATGCTAATTACTATTATGTAAGCACAAATATGACAGAATTAAAGTGTCTAGGTGTGTTTGTATTGATTATCATGAATATTACAATAACTACGTGATAATTATTTTTCGGCTATAATACAATATATTCAGATATATAACCTGATTCTATTGTAAAAATCCAAAGATTAAAAGTTGGAAGGTAGTCAAATCACATATCACATATTTTGCTATCCGGTTGATGAAAAAACACTGAAAATGAATCAATAAAAGCAACAGTAAAAACTTGAGACCATCACAAACTAAATCCCCTTGGAGTCCGCTTAGAGCTGGAGTTTGATAAACCGGTGGAAATGGCAGATGTTATATGGAGCAAAAATAAAATAAGAGAAGAAAGTAAACGCAGTTAGACTCATATGGTTCAGTGTGGTCTGGGCGTGACTCGTACACAGCCCGGGACTCAGCGAGGAGCATTTTGATGGTTTAAACAGTTTAAAACACTTACAGTGGTAACCGGATTTGTAGCCTTGTGGGGTTAAGAACTTGATGAAATCCACCGTGCCCACCGGGACCATAGAGGTGAGCGCTCACATACAAATTGCCATTGATAAAAAGAGAAGGGGAAGCTCAACCATCACACACCTTAAACCCCAGCCCTCTCGCACTGGTTCAGATAAAGAAAAAAAAACTATCCTTCCCAGAGTGCAGTGCAGCTGACACTATCTAGGACCTAGGTGGAAGTGAGACTGACATAATTAGCACAAAAATGTCTTCAATGAAGACATTTCTTTTTGACTGGGCATCAACCGAACACAATCTACGATATTGTGCAACAAATTGGAAAATCTCAACTTTGTTTAGCCCCAAACTCCACAAGTGTTGACCTTTGAGAGTGCAGTAATCTCAAAGTGACGGCTGCTTCTCAAAGATGACATCAATAACAGAGGACATTACAAGCCTGTTTGTCTGAATTTCCAAAAAGATTAGATTAATTAGTGTCATACAGCAGCCACAATTAAATGGATGACACAAATAACCATGGTAACACCAGGACAGGTAATTAGGTCTCCACATAAACCACAAAATAAGTATGAATCATCAACCTAAAAATATTGGAAATGAGATGATAAAGCCATATAAAGTCCTGCAGACAGACCTGTTACAGGTGTTTCTGACTCTGCCGTAGTCACAGCTATTTATCTTTGCCCATTTTCCGACACAATGCAACGACGATGTTGAAATTCCAGAAGTTGGCGTGTAAATTGCCAGGAACATTATTATTATTTTTTGCAGTCTGGTAACAACATCCAAAGGCAACATCCTTCAGTTGTTTGAAAGGCAGATGTAAAAGATGTAGTCACTGCCCTCCATGCTGCTTTCTACTATTCCATGATTTCTGACACATTCGTGACGCCGAATGTGACACAACTGAAAACACTGAAAGGCAAACTCATCTGCTGGCAATGACTAAGGAATAAATCACCTTACTTCTTCAGGTTAAAAAAATACACACAAATTTTGGTGTAAAAATGGAGAGTTAGATGTCACATAGCTTGGTTGTTGTAGACTGACAACAAGTACAGAGAGAAAACTTGGCTAACACCTGGCCAGTGAAACCTCCCGCTACATCCCTGAAGGTTGTCTATTACTACTTTCATGGTGTCTTTCCCTTTAGTCCATTATTATTAGTGTGACACAATGAGTCCCTATGATCCAATAATAAAACGTGGTGGCGTCTGGAGGGGCTTCAGGGTGGAAGATGCTGACCCATATAAATGCAATGACCATTTTATTGCATGACATCTCTCTCCCCTTATTTTCTCACATCTCTCTATTACAGCTGTCAAATAAAGGCCAAAACGCTGTTAATAAAATAATTAAATATGGCCGAAGTAGACTCTTCAGTGGGATGTGAAAATAAACGGAACTATTGGCGTGACAAAAAGTAACATTTAAAGAACCTTTCAAAGCTAATTTTAAAAATCCAATTTAATTGACTGTAATTATAACCTTCCATTCATAATCTTTCATAAATTATACAGTTCTTTTGAAACTTTCTAAAATAATTGCATTTATAATAAACAACTTGTAAAACTAAACAGCCTTGTTTCATACTGTAGGTTTTATTATAGTCTTGTTTTCAGACTGTTTTATATTCCCTGCTGGTTGCTGACTGGGTTACATGGACCTTAGGGTCATGAAACACATTCAGCACATAGATGAACACAAACTTTGAAGTCAAGAAAAATATTTCAAACACAAACAAGCAAACTCAAGAGTTCAACGAGCACGGATTGTAAATGAATGGATATAAAACCTCCGTGACGTTCTGTAGGATGTCGTTCACTTTTTAAAATGACTACTGTCTCTTCTGTTATGACTGTTTCCATATTTACTCCTATCTCTGTCTCTTCCCATTACACAGACCTCTTGGACTGTTGCATTTCTATTTATGTCAAATATCCATGTGCGCACACACAAACACACACTCACACAGACCAGCATGCTCACACACACATACACACAGACATGCACACACACAAAAATTCAATCTCCCTGTCTTTCTATCTGTGTTTCCCTCTTCCACTCTCTCTTCCACAAACACACACACAAACAAATGCACACACACACACACACACATTCAGCGCCCGTCTTTCCCGGCCCCTGTCGGCCCTCTCGCCTGTGTGTGCGTGTCAAATCGAATCTCCACCTCAGTGCGTAGTACACCTGCTGTGCCGGCGTATAATGTGCTGCATACAGTGAGTGCACGATGACGGATTACTGAATTAGACCAATAATGACAAGTGACACTTCTGTTACCGCTCCCTGAGCCACTGCAGAGAGAAGGGGAGAGGTGTAAATAAAGAACAGACACAGCGACAGAGAGAGAGAGAGGGAAGAGGGTGGGAAGGGAAAAAAAAACAATAGAACAGAGACGGGGGAAGTCGAGGAGCTGGATTGGGAATTTTCGGCTTGTTCTGTAAAAATAAATAAGTTCTGTTTCATTGGAGTGCAACTTCTCTGTCCTACATTTTCTCCCTCTCTCTCTGTTTTTGCAGGATGATGAGCCTCACAGTTAAATTGACATCACTGACAAAGAGCCAACACAAATATCCTCATTGATTGTTGGTATCATGAAGTCTGTCTCTGACCCCCAAAACAAGCAGACAGCCACTGGTGTTCCACAGCTCAGTTGTCACGTACACATGATTACAGCTCAAAATAGATTCATATTACAGTCAGTGGTGTGAGTTTTAAAAAAAATACCTTTCCTTTTCGTAAATTTCAATATGAGGTCCCTCTTGAATTCAAACTGGGCTTGAGAGTTACATATGATGAAGGCAGCAGCCAATCACAAATCCAGGCTGAAACACTGCAGCAGGCTCACATGTCTGGTGAGACAGAAGTGCTCAGAGAACTTTTGACGTGTTTTCTTAATGAATATACATGAAATGTAGAGCAGGGTAATTTGTGAGTGTCCACCAGTTGTAGACCGGGGCAGTGTATCTGCAGGATGTCTGGCCCCCCCATGGACCCAGGTCTCCGCAGGCCTGTGCTCAGGATACTAAACCATGCCAAATGAGGAAGAGGAGGTGCAATCCTCCCTGGGACCACATGAATAAATCAGCCTACCACCCGGTGCTTCTGTACCGGGGCAAAGACTGACGAGAGGAGTACGAACACACCAACACATGCATTCATTCATACATGCACACATGCAGAGGAGAAACTGGAAAAACAAGAGACTATGTAGGTGTGATAGGTGTGAAACACCAGTGGCTGTCTGCTTGTTTGTGGGGGGGGGTCAGAGACAGACTTCACTGTACGAACATCAATGAGAATATTTGTGTTGGCGCTCTGTCAATGATGTCAATTTAACTGCGAGGCTCATAATCCTGCCTCTATTGTATCATAATGGAGAATCATTGGGGAATATAAGCCTGCCAAGTCCTCCAGCCATTGTGCCTCGGTCGCGTTTGGCTTGCCAACGCTCAGAGGCACGAGCGACTTCCAAAACTTACACCTCCTGCGTATCTGCACCCGCTTGAGAGACAGAACGGGAACAAAGACTGTAGCAGGGCTGCTGTGAAGAAGGAGCGAGCACTTAAGTGGGACAAACACGTCGAGAGGAGGAGCAGGAGGCACAATTGGGAGCTGGGGAAAGAGAGCACGGGAGCAAGGGAGCAATAGGGGGAGCACAGAGGAAGGAAGACAGAAAGAAATATTGACAAAGCCTAGATATACACATAAGTCACCCGACACGACCCGCCTGCTCCCTGTATTTTATAGAGCTGCTCTGCGCTGGCGGAACAGCATGACAGGCCAGTTCCTTCAATGGAAAATATGGTCCCTCTCTACCCTCCCGCCTCCCGCTCCGCTATCACTCCTGTTTTCTGTCTATCCCACCTGATATCATTCTGTCACCTCTGCGCCAGGCTCTTTTTTCCATCATCCCCCTATTTCTTCCCTGCCCGTTCTCGCGTTTTTTTTATTGGTGCTCTACATTCCACCCGTCATGTTTCACTCCTCCGTTTCTATCCATCTTCGTGTCGCTCTCTTAATCCTCTCTCATTTGCTCTCCTCGGCCCTCATCCCTCCCGTTTCTCTTCCCGCTCTTCCCCGAGCCGTTTCCTCGCGCCGTCCCATTTCCACCTACTCCTCTCCCGTTTCCCTCATTCTTCCTGATTCATTTCCTCGCCGCTATCCGTTCCATTCATCCCTCTCCCTCCCATTTGTGCTGCGTACATCGCCATCCTTCTCCACCCGCCAGCTCTCCCATCTCCGTCTTACACCTTTCCAGCTATATTTCCTCTGACCTCCGTGGTTTTTCCTGTGTGGATTTTAGTTCATCTGTCACCCTGTCTCTCTATCAGCCCTGTAAACTTCATCCATCCACTTCTTAAAACTGAATACTTTAGCTTGGCCTTTTCACTTTTCTCCCTGCAGCTTCCTTCTCCTTCCTTATACATGTCTTTTGTCTCATCCCTCTTTGAAATAAGCATATGCACTCATCACATTTTCCACTATTTTGCGGTTTACACTGTTGTCTTCCCCTCCAGTTCCTCTCCCCCCCCTCTTTCCTTTCTTTTGTCTTTCTTTTTCTTTCTTTCTTCTCTCTCCCCTCTGCATTCCAGCCGGCCCTCCCTCTCTCATCCGCAGCCTGAGCACAGAGCCCCATGTGTCGGAATCAATTAGGGCTGAGAGCCGTCGCGGCCGCTCTTTCACGGAGGTAAATATTAAACTGCACCAAGCACCGAGGAGGAAGAGAGGGAGAGAGAGGAGGGGAGAGAGGGAGCCCTCCGTCCCTAATCCACCGCATCGATCAGGCGGGGATGAGGGTAATATATTATTTTGACAAGATACGATTCTCCGACGCGCACCGCTATCCCCGGCGATCGATTTCTTTTTTCTCTCCTTTTTTCTTTCCTTTTCTCCCCCTCAGCGAGTGGGACAGAGTTTGTGTGTGACTGTGTGTGTGCGTGTGTGTCTGAGATAGGGTGCGTGCGTGCATGTGTGTGTTGTTGTCGGGGCGTCTTGGCGTGTGCATGTGCACTGGAGTGTGGATGGGTGACAATAGGAACAGCATTAGGAAATGTGGGGAAGAGATGAGGATGGTGCTGCTAGTAGGTCTGCGCTTTTACAAACAAGCTCCTGTCTAAACAGCTAAATCACACGCTCGCCCAAAGATGGATCGTTGAGGGGGGAATCTGAGAATCGTATTTCGTGTTTATTTGCTGGGGAATATGCACGGCGCAGCACGCGAGGCATGATGTCAGGGTTACAGTTAGTCAAATAGGCAGAGCTGACCTATTGTAAAGTTAAGTGTCCTCCCCCGCACGGTCCCCTCTGCTCCCGTGCCTCCCCTCTATATCGCTTTGTAAACTGTGTCTAAATGCTAAATTCCCGGATCAATTTTTTTTATTCAACCTCTCCCCCCCATCAGCCCGCTCCCTCTGCCCCCTGCCTCCGTCCTCCTCTAACAGCTCCACGTCTCGCTGTCCTCCAGTGACGGAGAGTGTCCTACCAGCCTTGTGTGTGTCTGCGCGTTTGTGTGCAACTTATTGTCACAGCAGGTCGTAGAAATCTGACAAAAAAACTTTCACATCACATCTTCTAGTAAATGACCTAAATGACCTTTTTGCAGGGCTGAAGATTCATCAGAAAAATGTTGCAATCGCTTTTATGGCTAAGTGATATTTTTGATATTAACATTAAATCAAGGGAAATTGTGGTGTCAAAGCCAACTCTGAAACTCTCTGCAGCTTTTGGCCACTTTAGCTGCTTTCAGCTCGTTGTTTCGTTTCTGAAGAAACAGACTGCACGGTTGAGTCTAATAGCACTCATTAACCCTTAAATAAAACAAGCATCCATTTGCATCTGTTACTCTTGGATATGGTGAATATATGCTACTAGTTGAGCATGAAACTGCAGAAAATTGAGGAGTTGGTGGAGACCAAAATGTAGGATAAAGGCCTGTGAGTATTGTACTAGAATCCATTGCATGTCCATAAACAAAATTCCACTGTGATTTCTCTTTTTTTTCCTGAATGTGTAGGTAGTAGGTAAATGCTAACAAGTTAGCCATCACTACTTGAAAAGTATATCCAACACTGTCACCACACATGAACATTGGTACTGGATGATTTTGTAAAACCTCAGAGTACGTTCAATGACTTCCAATATCAACAATTTTAAAATGAGTGCTCTCTACAATATATGCACATGGCAACTACATTATGATTCCGTTTAGTGAAAAGAGCATTGACTGCACAGGAGACAAGAACGTGCTCCACATCAATCCACCATCCACAACCTTATACAATGTCTCCAAAGCAACACATTAGCAGAGCAGCAGCAGGAACTTGGATGTGTTCAGGCACAGTTTTAATTGTCACCTGCATTTTGGCAGTGTTGAGAGCCAAACACACAATCACTGTATTGATGTGCATAAAACAGAGGAAAATAGAATTGAAGCGAAAAAATCTGCTTGAGGTTGTGGGTATGTCTGTATAGTGCAAGTGCAGTGAAAGTAAAACGCAGCCTGAGTAGGAAGCTGAATAGAGGCATATCTGTTCCTTCAGACGACCGGCTTAAACATGCAGCTGAAACGCCTGCTGCAACGCACTTTTACTTTCCACCTTGCTACTATACATGAAATGAACACTACTACCTGTTTTGGCGCTTAATGCAAATTTCCCCTCTGAGGGACGAATACATCTTTATCTTTTCTTATCTTAATGTTGAAATTTGATCTAAATTGTGAGGTTCAAAGTCATCCAATATGGACGCAAATCCTAACACAATTAGCTGAACTCTATCAGCTGCTCTGTTTCTGCAGGCTTGTTAAAGCACGCAGTCCATTGAGCCCATATTTTTCCAATATATTATACAATTAAAACAAAAATACAAATGGCTCCTACAAATGTCCCATTAGACCAGACTTATGCATGAGGGTGTGTGAGCACTCATATATACGGACACGATGACCCCAGCAGACAGCAGAAATACAACCAATAGGACACTGTGTTTTGCACCAAGTATCAAGGTGAAACAGCCCCTGACTGTATCAAGAGTGTACACAATTAGTAGATAAACACTTTCTATATGCGTATGTACGTATGCATGCATGTGTTTTCTGTGGATGACATACTTCAGTCCAACCTGTCCTTTTGAGTGTGGCGATACAAACACACACAACTCATGTCTATACATGCACATGTCCCGGCACCCAACCAGTTTCCTCTTTCAGAAAGCTCTGTCCAAACAAGCCGGCGACACCCGTTGGTGTCTCCTCCAGCTAGCTTCGCTCTCTCTTACCGCTTGTCTCCCCACGTTCTCTGTTTCTGCCTGCCGCGACTTAGTTTTCCTCTCTCTTTCTGTCCGCTCTTGCTTTTATTGTGCCATTTTCTGCCACTTTGGTCCAAGAAAGGGAGGCCGTAATGCAATCTCTCCCCCTCTCCGTCCCCTGCTGTGAGGGAGAGTAGCTTGGCCTGTGTGCTGGGCCGGGGAGAAGGGGGAGAGACGGGGTCAAGGTGAGCTCTAATACACTATTGATCCGCCCCAATTGAAAACCTGATGGAAATTTTACCCCCCTCCCCTCCCTTCCTCCTCATCCTTCCCCTGCACCCCTCTCTCTCTCTCTCTTTCCCTCTGTTTTTCTCCCCCCCCTCCTTTCATCTAACCCCCCCTCTCCCTTCCTATCTCCCACTCTTCTCTTCCCTTATGTCTTTTTTCCTTTCCTGTGTGTATCCTCCCTGGTGTCTAGAGTCTTCCTCTTTTTCGGTGTCTATCCCCGTTCACTCCAATCTGTTTTCTCTCCCAGCTGAATGTCTCTTTCAACCACTGACCACTTTCTCTCCCTTGCTATCTATCTTTGTGCTGGGCAGCGCTCTGCCTCCATGTCTTTTAAACTGTGCCTCTAATCATTTCCTCTCTTCTCTTCTCCTCTTTTTGGTTTTTGCCATCTCCCCTTTTTCAAGCCTGTTCCTCCCTTTTCCCTTTAAATCCCTTGCTAACCCACCCCTCCCTGCTGTTTCTGTCTCTCTCACTCATTTTCCCTCATCCCTCTCTCTGAGTGTGCATCAGATGGTCCATTTCTCTCTAACCCAGTGCATATTGATCCCTATGGCAGTAGCATGCAGGGTGAGGGCTGCAAAGACCACTGCTACAGTGTATTAAACGCCACAAACGCTTTGGACGTGGGGCCTGAGACACGCCTCCCCGGCAGGGCCCTGTCAATAGCTGCTCCCTCCTGTCAACAGCAGCCAAATGGCCTCTCAATCTGGGACTTGTGATGGGCTACAGATTGGTACACAGAAGCTGCGAATGGATGCGCCACAGAAAAATAGACAGAATCTCGATAGCCAGTATAAAAACTGAAATTAAATGAGGAGATGTGTAGGTGATTTTTCCCTATAATGGTGAGCTGCTTTTAAAAAACAGATGTATTCAGCATTGATGTAAGTCAATGAAATCATGTACAAAACTATTTCCATTCAGATGCCTAAAATGTTGCACAATAAAATCTATGATCTCTCCTTCAATTTGCTCCATTTTTTTTGCCCTAACAGGGTTCATAATAACACACTGTTGTCCTGCAGTTATGTGTAACAGCAATTATGGACACAGTCGAGTGTGCTATCAAACAAAAGAGGCACAAACACTGGAAAGGCCTGAACAATAGAGATGGCAGCAACAGAAGTAAACCTTTTACAGCTCCCCATTATTTTCCCACTTAACAAGACAGACCACAACCTCTCCCTCTCTCTGACTCTATGCAGAGTTGGCTGCTATCACCGCACTGCTTGAGTGGGAGATAAATGGAGTGAGTGCGTGTATGTGTGCGTTTGATTTATGTACTGTTGTGTATGTGTCAGGCGGCCGAGCTATCAGGACCACCATCTCCCAATAGACACAGAAATGCTACAGCAGTGGAGGGACCCCTCTGTCGACCCCGAGACCTCTGATACACATCTGGAACAACAGAGCACACTGAGCAGGGATTGGAGGGGTTTGTTGGAGGAGCAGAGGAGGAGGAGGAGGAGGAGGAGGGGAGCTACCTTCATTACTTCTTTTTTTTTCATTTTCATTCAAAGGAGTTTCGTCCTCTCTGTCCCTCGCTCTCTGTCTCTCTAGCTCTGTCTTTTTCTCCTCTCTGCCACATGCGCTTTCACCTTAAACTTTACAACTTCTGTCCACTCTCAGAGGAATAATCTCACAGGTAGCAGAGCTCTGACATGCAGACTGGAGGTCCTGGTTGCTTGCTTTCACATTAAGTGTCTGTCAACAGTGTCGGGAGGTTCTTCTGTATGATCCTGATCTCACGGGAAATCCACAGTTATTCAAAGGATGTAAGAAAAACCATGACCAAATACTTGTGTATTACAATTTAAAAAATATATATTTCATCTCTCGCTCTAACCTCTGTTTGACCTTTAACAGTTTTCCCACCTTACTTGTAGGTCGATCTAATTTTGAGTGATATTTTGTGTATGAAGTAGAATAATCGAAAAATAATCACATCTCACATTTTGAAATATTTTCTCTATTTAGAAGCATCTAATTTGTCGACTAACTTGCATTCAGAGTCCAGACACCTGTTTTATTTCCCCCACTTTTCTCTTTCAATCACTCTTTCCTTCTCTCCCTCGCTGTCTCCTCTCTTTCTCCCCCCTCTCTTCACCCTCTCCATCTATTTCTTTCTCTCTAGGAAGGAATCAGTCTCACCTTAATTGCTCTTAAATCGGATTAATGACTGACCGGGGACAACTTGACTTAATCTCTCTTCTAGTAAATCTCTTCCTCTCCCCTCTTCTCGTACATCACTCTTAAACATTTTATCCTCCTCTTGCTCCCTTTATCTCTTGTCCCCCTCTTTTTTTTGTCTTCAGCCCTTTCTCCCTGCTCACTCCATTGCTCTCCTTCCTTCTCCTCCTCTTTCAGCATCACCCTCTTTTTTGCTTTGCTCTCTGTCACCTCCTCTACCTCGTCCTTTCTCCATTTCATCCCCCTGCTTCTTTCTCCTCTCTCTCTATCGCTCCCCCTGCGAGTCAATCATTCTTTCATCTTTTTGGACGCACTCTGTCATGCTTCAGCTCTGCTCGTCATCCGGGTCCCTTCATCATTTTTCTCGTCTTCTTTCCATACTCTTTCGACAACTTTCTATCATCCTTTAACTTTGTCATCCTGAGATTTTGCTTTTGACTTGGCTGTCACTCTATCTCTCCATTCTCCACTGTGTCTCTCTCTCTGTTTCTGTTTCCCTCTCTACAAGGCTGGCCAGTCACGGAGTGTTGTGTACGTATGTGTTAGCTCACGTCGATGTGGTCCTGTCATTGCCTCCTAAGTGCTTTGGCAATACTAGGGATCTGCTGTCATGCCAGTGCAACTAATCTCAATCGAATTACATTGAACTTGTATTGAGATGGAGATAAAGGACATGAGCGTCTGTCTGTGTGATTGCTCAAGCAGCTATCCAGCACCTCATGTGAAAAAAAAAAAAAAAAAAAAAAAAACACAGACGGAAAATGCACACACATTCAAGACATCAGTTTTGGTGACATTATTTTGATTAACCTAAATGAGATTCACGCCTTTAAAACCACAACAAGGAATAAAAGGTGCATCACAGTTCAATACAGAACAACTGCTCTCATGTCATACTGGGGTGATCCTTGTTAAGGGTATAAGGGCAGAGAGATTGTGCCACCATCCAAACCCCTGCAGTTCAAAAAACTGAGGGAAAAAAGAGGCCAGCCTTGTGGACAAAAGCTCATTTTCCTCTTGGTTGCACACTGCTGCAGGCGGGCTAACATGCCACAGGAGAATTCAACCACTCATACACCTTTGTTTTCCTCAGGTTTTTCTCAACTTTACACACAGCAGCAGCGCCATAAGCGAGAGTGAAGCAGGATTTCTGTGTCAGCCCAGAAGGCGTGCGCACGGCCTGTCCAGCCCGAGGCGAATACAGTGATCTGAGAGCCACCAAGTCGCCCGTTTTTATCTTTTTGATTGTGACAGAGAAAAGGAGAATCTGTCATTTCCAAATGTGGCCACATTTGTTCACCTTCCAGTTTTGCTTTGAGCCACTTCCACGTCTCCTTCTTTCTCCCATTTCTCTCTCCACTCGCCAACTCTTTCAAACGCCGCCCCCCCCATCACCACCACCTCCCAACCTTTGCATGTCCATCTGCTTCACAGCGCTCCTGTGTCTGTCCCTCTCTCACTCCTTCTCTCTCTCTCTCTCACAGTGCAGTCAGGATTAAGCATTTATCTCGGTGGTCCTCCTTTCGGCCCTAAACGCCCGTGAGGATGATAAGAGTCGCTGGGATTTGTCAAATTGTGCGCCATTGATTAACTGACCTTTCACGCCTGTAAGTCTCTCAGCCACTCCACTAACTGCCGACAGGCTAGATAGAGAGATAGATGGATACATCTGGCTGTTATTATTGTGTACAAGTTTGTAGTTACCAGGTGTGGCAGCGAGAGACAACAGGGGTACGAGGGCCAAGGGAGGAGGAGGGGGGGACGAGGGAGAGGGAGGGGTAAGCAGGACAGAGGCTTGGAGATGGTGGGAAAGATACAGAGGAGTCCTTCAATTGCCCTGTAGGCTTGGAGTGTAACAGGTAGAAGTGTGTCTGCAACCAAACAGTAATGTGTGTTGAATAATGAATAATGAAACACAAATTTTAAGATGCGCCAAGGGGCTAATATCAGACAGGAAGAATTAGGGGGGAGCAGAGGAGCCGGAGGAAGCGTTCAGACATTGGCTGGCTGGAGGAGAACGTTGCATGTGATCGGTAATGGCCAAAGGCTACAGCATGGCGCATTGGACACCTTTGATTATTCACAGACAGGTTTGTGTTGCTTCGCCACTGACATGTTTTCAAAAACGAGAATGAGGTGCTTCAAAAAAAAAAACGCTTGAATCCAAAGCTGATCAAATTATGTGTGAACAAGAAAATCAGGCCATCTTCAAAATTGAAGCTTCGTATTATATCACAATTAAAATGTCTCATAATTTGCCACATGAGTCTTTGAGTCACTGAAAGAGGGTCTCAGATATTACAGATTGTGCTGTGATACATACTTATAATTTTTAAAATAAAAATTACTATTTCAGTTGCAAGTGTCACAGTTTATCTCTCCAAATCAAAACCAACAACACATGACTTCTCTCATGGAAAAACATCAAGACATCAAGTCCCCTTACAATATGTGTTTTTATGCAATTAATAACCGTGGTATTACAAGACAAATGAAGGTCAAATGAAAAAGAGGAGCAGCGAAGAAAGCAAAAGAGAGACTTAGTTTGAGGATGAGGAAGTTCACCCACCTGGACCTCCGCGTCGCCCCGCCTCAGAGGTACACCTGAGGCCGAAGCCCGTCTCTCGGACTCGGACTGGAGTTTGTCGCCGCTGCGCTTGTTCCGACCGGGGAGGGAGGAGGCGAGAGTGACTGTCACTGAAAAAACAACATATAGTACATTAAATTTCCATTATCTTTACTAGAAAAAAACAATTCAAAATCAGGCATTGAAATAAATGAAATGAGAGTGACTAAACCAGGGGGGGCGGTGATGATCTGGTCCAGCTGAGAGGAGCCGGTCCTGGGCTTGTGTTGTGTTTCTGTCCCGCAGGACCTCTGCTGCCCCACAGACCACAGATCAATCACCTTATTTACTCTTTACTGTCATATTATAACAGCATGAGAAACGCCAATAATGACTTCACTTGTGCGTCTTTTTGCGCACAAATTTGAGACTGATCTGAACGCACTATGTGGTTTTCCTTTTTGAGTTGAAATCTCTATAATATTCCAACAAAATACCAAAAGTGACTCATAATTTCCTGTGAAACTCTTGTGAAATGCAGGCCTGTATGTGAGGTCGTTTTTACGCACGGGACGTGTCCGGGTTGGCCGGCACGCTGAGGCCCTGAACGCATCACAGCCAGAGAGAGAAAGAGAGAGGGAGAGCGAGAGAGGCTGCTGTCTCGTTATCGATACATGAGAAGCTTGCTGGAAAGGATATTGACCGCACTAACTAGCCGCACTTTGATCATACGAAATTGCTTTCCAGATGACAACACATTAAGGATGAGAGCATTTTTAAAAAATCAAACCCGCCCCTCGCACCTGTCAGAAGTTTCTTTTCCGAATGAGATGGAGATGAGGAGAGGTGAGAGCCCCCCCACCCATCACCCCCACAGGTGGACAAACCTTGATGAATAAAAGAAAGCCAATAGTCTATTTCCAAAAAAGAGGAATAAGAAGAAAAAGGACAGAGGAAAATGGGAAGTAAGGTTCATCCAAAATCTTCAAAAAGTCTGATTCTAAACATATATTAGACATTTAAAAATTTCTTTAAAATTGGGATTTAAAATAAGATATTAATTCTAAAAGTTCTCTACAAATGAATTACAAGAATAGACAGATTTTAAAAAATTATATTTTCTTTTTGAGGAAGTGACGCCGAGTGGATCACGCACACAAGCAGCAGTAAATTAGTAGAGTATTTTTCATTCTTAGATTAAAACCTATAAATATGAGCAAACGAAATTACAGAACAATTATGAGAATAATATAATAACATAATGAAAAATTAAGAGGAAAATGTGGACCTTCTGGTTGAAATCAGGAAGCTTTGAGAAAAAACTCTTGAGTGCAAAATTCAAAATAATAGAAATAATAATAATTTCATAATAGATCCATTTAAAAAAAAAACGAAAATAGGTTTAACCTTCTTGTTATATTAAAGCACATCATCATCATCATTATTATTAAATTATTATTAGATTATAATTATTATTATTGTTCCTGTAAATAAGTGGAGCAGATAAGTGTTATAAGTGATTGGGTTGATATTTAAATATAATATAGACAAAGGTGTTAAAAGCTGTGCTATTATAACAAATGTAATTGGACGCATTAACGACTTCAAAGCCGTCCGAGCGGAGGTGAAGGATGAAGGAGGAGGAGGAGGAGGCTGAGTGACGTGGGGAGAAATTTCCCCAAATGCCATTTAATGTCGGAAATATTTCCACCGAGTATTGACAGCGCAGAGACGCACGAGGCGGCCGGCGAAGAGAAGCACAAACCCGGGGAAGTGATCCAATTACAGCGGCCTGAGCTCAGGCTGGAGGAGAGAGGCTCAATATGTTGGCCTCAAAGTTCACACAAAGAAAAACACGTGTGTGAGAGGCTGAAACAGAGACTGAGGATGACTGATTTAAAGTTGCACAAAGACGAAAAAAAAAAAAAAAGACTTTTAATGATGTAGGAAAACAGCTGGAAATCAGACAACCTTACTTTAAAAAATGCACCAAGTATAATAATAATAATAATAATAATAATAATAATAAAAGCCATAATAATTATTATTATGTGTTTAGGCAAATTAAACAAATTAACTTAAAGCTTCCTGACTCTCTCGACCAGACACGCGCACGCGCTTCCCAAACTTTGCTGAGGCAGCCTGGTGTTGTGCAAAAGTTAGATGTGAATAATTGACGGCCAGAAAAACAACATTGGTAGGGGTGAAGGGTGGATCCATTGATCGATCTCTTAATCTGCAATAGTTACATGCATGTATTGATTTACAAACCCTGTTTATCTGGAAATATACTGGCACAAATAATTGATGGAGTACACCCACGGCGCGCATAAATATGCATCAAAGTTGCAAGGGGGTAAACACCTAAAAAGAGAAAAAAAATCTGAGGAGAAACCAGCGAATTCACATAAAGATTATTCCAAATATTTTTTTTTTAACTTGGGCTCGCGCTGTATTGATGCGCCCACTTCAGAAACAAACTCCCCTGCGAGTGTGAAAACACACACATACAAATCACCGGCTTCACCCTGATGGAGTAAACTTGAGCTTTTTCCTTTGGTGAACACATTGACGGATGGTCACAGAGAGTCCACGAGCTGCTGCTGCCTGCTAGATTTTTTTTTCTTTTTTAGATGATTTTAAGCAGAACTGGGAAAATAAACTTGAAAAATAAGAGTAATTTAAAAAAGAAATTGGCATATAGATCTTGGACATTCTTGGAAAACTCTTCATGGCAGGTGGGTGAACTTGAAAAGACTTCAAGCTACAAACTGATAATAATAGTAATTATAATAGAGCCACTTGATTAATTAAATGATCGATTAATTAAAAAAAATATTAGGACAATGCATCTCAAAGCTGATGAAGGAGCACAAGCGACACACACACGAGCATAAACATCACACACACACACACACACACACACTTTACACTCTAACATATTTATATTGTAAATTAAACGGGGTCACACACTCACTCACTCACACACGCGCGCTCGCACACACACACACACACACACGCCGGCTGAGGTCTGGTGCAGCTCTCAGTGTGTGAGCGGCTGTTTAATTGACTGATTGATGCGCCGGTGTGGAGCTGAGAGCTGGACGCTTTAACAAATAGAGACACTTAAAGGCTAATCCGGGCCAACGCCGACAGCTGAGCGCATCAAAGTGCTCCCGTGTGCACACATGCACGCCAAAAAAACCCAGCACGTTTACCTCTCCTCTCCTGCTGCGTGTGCAAAAGATTTCAACTTTCACAGCGTCTCCGAGAAGAAGGCTGCAGCTGAGAAACTCAAATCCGAGCCTCCAAATCAGAGCGTAAATGACGCACGGGTCAACTTTTGGCTGCAAACCCTCAAACTCATAATAATAATGCGGGAAAAATGTTCTTCATAGCGCAATTATTACAAACATGCAGCATAATATCCCCAAAGCACAAACACATTTCAAACACACGCAACTTTTTTTTGCACGAGAACAAAAATCACAAATTTAAAAAATATATATATTACATGCAATGAAATGTCCAACATACCTCCAGGTTTAATTATGAGGAAGTGGTGTCAAAGCTGTGTGAAGTGGCTCAAGTGCGACCAGTCTATCCACATGCATTCACTCTGACGGTGCAGCGACCGGAGAGGCAGCACTACTCCAACCTGGACCCGGGGAGGAGAGCAGAGGGAGGGAGGGGGGAGGAGGAGGAGGGAGGAGAGGAGGTGTGCATCTCTCTCTCTCTCTCTCTCTCTCTCTCTCTCTCCCTGTGTGTGTGTGTGTGTGTAAGTAGTTAATTAGTAAATCCCCATTCGCTGTGCCTCGGGTCGGTTTGTTTTCCCCGGTCGACAAGCCGAGAGGAAAGAGAATTTGAAGTAGGATTCGACCCGTTTCCGCTTCTGTGTCTCATATATGAGGTTTGTGTGTGTGTAAGAGTGTGTGAGTTTTCTCTTTCAGGGCTCTCAGTGCCGCCTCAAGAGGAGCCTCTCCATCCCCTCTGTCTGGCCACCAAAGAGTCAACTGTGCTTCATCAACATGTTGACCCCGGAAAAAAAAAAAAAAAAAGTTGCTCAACTTGAATCATGGAGCAATTCAGACAAACAAACAGCCAGAGTGTTCACTTGAAGGAGCTGCAGCTGGGATTCCATGTGCCTGTGACAGTGTTTTCTCCGGCAGAACACCTCCACCCAAACCCAACGCTGGAGTCTGAAACCAGAGGAATCACAGTCATTTCCCATTTTTACAGGCAGCGGAATGCTTCCTTATTCACAACGTTTTCTTCATCTTTCGTGAATATACAAGGAACTTAAATACATTGCTCACTAAAGGTCGAGCGTATTTCCCCTGCAGCAAAATCCACATAATGATCAAACACATTATCTTCACTCACTTCTATCAACCGTCAGCATAACTGAAATCTCTCTCACACACTCATGTTTGTGCCTCTCGTCCTGTGAGAAAACCTCATTGACATAACGCAATCCCCAGTAATTTACCTGAACCATCACGACTAAATGCCAAACCCGAACCTAAACCCTTAAAACCAAGTCTGAACCCTCAAACAGCCCTTTGATGGCTCATCTGAAAGTGAGTCCTCACTTTCCAAAAATGTCCTCACTCCCAAGGTCTCGAGCTCAAACTGCTTCTCACAAAGATACACATAAGCACACACAGGGAGTAGAGGAGAGCATACCTCGGCTCCTGTGCCAGTAAATCGACTCTGCCCTTAACCAACTTTAATTATTTAATTGATCCCCAATCAGCAACTTAATAATCAATTAGGTAAACCGATGGAACTCACTAGTGCAGAGAGTCGGAGTCTATGACAAGGGAATCAAAAGAGGAGAGGAGGAGGAGAAGATGAGGCGAGGAGATCGAAGGATGGGGGGAAAAAAGAGGGACTGAAGCTGGAAGGAAGAACAGGATGCTGAGTTCTCTACTGGGTCTGAAGTTACTCTGATTTATAACGACTCTGACAGTGGAATAAGGTCAAATTCTTGTACTGCCAATATGACATGCCTCCACAGCTAAGGAGGGCAAGAGGTCATTTCAGCACTGACCAGCTGTTGGAAGCAAAAAGTAGCTTTGGGAGGTGATTATTTTTTGGTGTCTAGTTTTAGTGCCGAGCAGGAGCAACATGGCAGGAAGAAGTATTTTCACTGGTGATGATGGCTTGACTGAAATTAGAGCTGACAGAAAAGTTGATTTGTAATTTAACTGTTCAAATGAAAATGTGAAACATGATTCATTGGTTGCAGCATGTTAACTGTAAAGATTTGCAATATTTTCTGTTTTATAAATTAAAAATAAAATATCTTTTGGTTTGAGGCTGCTGGACAAAACAAGCAACTTGAAGATGACACCTTTTGCATTTTTCATCACTTTCTGACATTTTATAAACCAAATATTTGATCAACTAATCAAGAAAATAATCAGGAGATTAATCAATAATGAAAACAATTATTAGCTGCAACACCAATTGAAATAAAAAAAGAAAGAAAATTCACTCTTTAGTGAATTCTCATGCATTTAAATCAGTCTTTTTTCAAATAAAAAAAATAGTGCACGGTGACCAACAATTTGTGAATGTATGAAGCAATGTTGGTTCATCATGGCCATTCACATACATCACCACATACTCAGATACTACCCAGTATCGCCCTCTAGTGTCAACTGCTGATCCCAGCCTTCTATCACTGCTTGTTAAAACCTCCAGCTGACACTTTCTCAACTCTGTGCCCCAATTTTTGGAGTCACATTTGCACAAAACTACAACCAGAGAGTTTTTGTTGGTGTTTTTTTTTTTTTTGTCTTACTGTACATCGTACTTGTGTGTATGTGTGTGTGTATGTGTTGGGAGCAGGGAGTATCAGACACTCACACACTCGGCAGATGAAAGCTTTGCCAATACTGCGAATCCCCTGGGGGTCATGGCAATATTGACGTGACCACTGGTGTGTGTGTGCTGCCGGTGCATGTCAGTATTTGTACATGTATGCGGCGTCTGTCGCGTTTGTGCATCTCACCTCTAAAAGCTGAAAAGGTCAAAAGCAGGAGCAGACACACTGAAACATGCCAGTAACCTCTAACCACTGATCTCAGACCAGCTCATTCTAACATCCACTGTGGGGTTTTTTTTTCGTTTTTTTTTCTCCTCGCCGATCCCTGCTCAGCAGCTGGAGCGTCTGAGCCTCTGACACCTGGGAGGTATATGTGACAGAGTGGGGAGGCGCTGGAAGAGGATGAATAACTGACCTATCACATCCACATTGACTGAGTTAATTAATATAAGTAGAGCAGGGGATTCTTAGCTCACTTTTCACTGTATGGATTTGCTGTCTCCTCACATTTGGTATGTTTTATGTCTATTCAATGCAAATCCAATGTGTTCTGTCCCACGGCCCGATCATGACAGCTAATTTTGGCATGTGAGCTGTTCTGATAGGGCAGATTTTAATTGTGGCACAACACAGGGCCTCCCTGTGACTGATTGATATAAAATCTCATGTGAACGGATGCCAAATTGAGAGCAGAGCGAACTGTTAAAAGGCTCACATTGTCTGCCTTATATTTCCGCTCGAGGCTACTATATACTTGTTGTCAGTTTCCATGCATCTTTTAGATTTGATAAAGCTAAAATATAATGTTCTCAGAGGAGAGAGGAGGGTGGATGTCGGCACAGGAATTAGGAGAGGGAGGCAGCGAGAGCATGAGAGGAGGGACAGGGAGGAAGGACAAGGAAATCCTCATAGACTCTTAGACTCTCTTATACATGCAAACACTCTTTCTTCTTCTGAAAGACAAGAGAGAGGGAGAGAGAGAGGAGAGCACGAGGGGGGGGGGGGGTGACACAAGCAGGACAGACAGGAAGACAGGCAGAAGAAGGTGGGAAATGGAGAGAAAAGGAGGGGAAAGAGAGCAAGAAAGAGCTCCACTGCCTAGTCTTAATCTGAGCTGTTCTGATCAATAGCCCATTTCCCATTGTTGCCAGAGCTGTTCGATCGCTACACCACGGAATTAACACACCCACTTTAATCTAGGGGGAGAGGAGCGAGGGGAGGGAGAGGAGGGGGGAAGGGAAAAAGGGGAAGAAGGGGGTTAAGGGGGTGAGTGGGGAGCAGCTGTGGAGGCATTCTCAAATGAAATCAAATCTAATTGTTATCACTGTAGCCGCTGCACTTATTACTACCACTGTTACAATTATCCACCCACCATATAGCTCCTTTTTCTCCCTCTCATACCTCGCGTCATGTGGTGTAAACTGGACGTAAATAATCCGAATTAGTGTTTATTTGTTTCATTTTGCTGGCTGTAGATTGGATTGGGTTGGGAGGTCGAGGCGAGGGGGGGGAGTGGCGCGGAAGGCTCAGCTCATTCCTCGGTGACAAGGAATGGGGTTTGTGGTCAGGTGTATTGTGCCGGATACACTCAACATCTGGGTGTCTCAATTCTAGTTCAGTGCGAGACTGTTTTCAGCAAGGTTTCATGAGATAATGCTGTTAAAAGAATGTGTTCATGGTGGCTGCATAATCTCATTAAATGTAGGTGCGTTTGTTCTGGTGGCACCAATCAGCCATTTTTTCTGCCCATCATCTCAGGTCATGTGTTTCCATGTGTAGAAACATGACTTGAAATATTACAAATATATTTTTATATACATATTCTCACTTACCTCTAGTGGTACCTATACAGATTTTGCTTTGTGTGACCACAGTTTGAAATAACTGTCTGTGAGATTTCTGCTTTCACCCCAATACAATGGAGGTGAATGGAATTTCAATTGTGGTGCCCAAAGCAATAAAAAGCTGAAGCTGTAAAATTCAATGTGTCTTTCCAAAAATAAGTCCCAGTTACTCTGGATAATCGGACTTCACTGAACATGTGGGGAGTTTTCATTCAAACTATTTTCAACTAAATAAACAGTCGCCCTGAAAAATGTCCACACTGAGGTCTGTGGATTATCCAGAGGAACTGTTTCTGAAAAGTGTTCCTGTTGATATTTTTAGCCGTGATATTGCCGTCGCTGTGCAGACGCTAATGATGGTTGGTTGGTCCATCACTCTGGTGAAGACTGAAAATTCAAAACACCGAAACTAAAGACATTTCCATTAGCATCAGCTGTACTGTGTTTCGAGCTAAACAGCCTGTTAGCATTGTCAGTGTTAGCCTTTTTTCAATGGAGAAGTTAGTATTTAGCTCAAACCACCACTGTGCTAAAGTACGACCGCATAGAGACACTAGCACGGCTGCAGGGCCTCAGTCTGGTTAAATGTCATTTTTCAATGCTGTGAGCACCAAAATTTAACCTCCATTCACCTCCACTATATTAGAATGGAGGCATTAATTTCAGAGCCACAATGTGGGCAAATAAAAAAAAAAAAACTATTTGTATTGCCAGATATTAGAGGTAAGTGACAAAACGCTTTTTTTTTTTTTTTTTTTTTAAATTGATTTGACCCTGTAATCTTGTAGTTTGTGCGGCAAATGTAGAAGTTTGTATTCAATTTTTAAAAATTTGTTGTTTGAAGAAAAAATGGTTTTCCAAACACTTTTGTGTATGGCCACTAGAAACCAAAACTCATCATACTGAACAATATTGTTCGTGCTTTGTCATACATGCATCAACAGCAGGTGTGACATGTCTCTGAGAAGAACGGGTATAAAGACCATGGCATGTACAGTGATTACAATTTGCCATTTTCAATACATGAAATGTAACAAGCATCAGCCTATAGAACAGCCATAATTTCATATCATGCAGAGTGCAGGCAATCTATTTAAAATCCATTGGTCACGCCAGCAACAGGACCACCATTATTTCTGTGCAGTCATAAGACATAATAACATATATTTCTTTAAGTGAAATTACAAACATCACATACGAAGAGACCAAGTGGCCTTTCACAACAAAGCTTTCAAGCTTTCACTCTTCCATTACTTAAGTGAACACTTGTGCTTTCTCAGTACCAACACTTGAGTTTAGCTGTTGAATATTGTAATCTACAGCTTTGGGTGTTGCCAAAGGAGTCTTTACTTACTGGCTTCCACTGAGACAGCTTGAGGGGAAAACACAGCACAGAAGCTCTTCCCTGCCACCCGAGGCTATACCCAACTTTTCCTCCAATCCATTCTACTTACTCTAGTCCTTTTGAAGTAATTTCATAACAGAGCAATTTTCTCGTTAGCGTTTGGCTTTAATTGTGGGTAATTAAGCGTGCTCCAGCAGTAGAGAGAACGCTGTTCGGAGGACTGGGGGGAAATTAGCCGTAGTTCAGCTGTGAAATATGGGGTTAAGTGGGAGACGGTAGGGAGAGGAGAGAGCCGAGGGGGGTCAGCGACTCCAAAACAGGGGGCACGCTGTCTAAAAGGAAAGCTGCTTTGGGTGTCGCGGACGATGAGAAGGCAGCAGAAAGAAAGCGGGGAACACATATCGGTAGTTTTAGTAGGAGAAACAATTCAAACAGACACTCAACGGGGCTGAAGGAGGCACTGTGGGGTGTGCAAGAGAATAATGATGATTTGAAAGAGGAAGGGGAGAGAAATGAGCGGACACAGCTTGTGCCATCACAGTGAAAACAGAAACACACGTGTAGAGCAAGACAGATGCAGAAAGGAGAAGCTATATTGAAGAACTATTTGCATGTCATCATACTGTAATCTGACGATTTTATGCATGACTGACTGCAGTAACAATAGTGCATGTAAATGACATGATGGTCCAAACTAATGCAGGAAGTTTGACTGTAAACAAGGCACACTACAGATCATCTAGAAAACATTCAGCATAAATAAAACAGCTGGGTTCTGCATAAAAAAAATGTGTATAATTACTAACACCTTATCGACAGGTACATCAGGTCAAGCACGTTTTCTGTCTGTATTATTTTACATGATGATCTTAAAGCCAGACCATTGTTATCGAATTGGGCACAAGTGATCAAGAGCGTATTGGTTTTGTTTTCTTCATGTTTCAGCCGTCAGCTCCCTTGAAGCAACAGTGTGTGTATACAAGCAAAACCCAGGGGTGGCACTAACTGTCAGCAAGTGGATTATAGACTTTACACGGGGTGACCCTTGATTAAATGCAGCACCCTGCTGAATAGAGCCTGTGCCCTTTGCATCCATTAATGCTGTCATTTTAACCCCATAACAGCCATAAACGTCGCTGTGGCCATAAAGCAGATGAGGAATGATTGGAGCCATTGACTGTACTGTCAAATGCTCAGTGGATGGGGGCACACGCAGTCGGGCCCTTTATGAGCGCTTCATCCCTCGGTGGAACCGTCCCCACTGACTATAATGAACCTGTTAAAGCCTCTATAAATATTGGCTCCCATGCTTAGCGATCGTTTGAATACCTCCGAAATAGAACACGGTTTGCAAACAAGTGGCTGGGCGTTGGAGGTGGTGAAGCTAATACCCAATCAATGGAGGGACGCTCCCTTGCAGTGGACCCTCACAGAGCCTTGATTCATACAGAGGGTGTGGATATAATGTGGTTTAGAATAAGCACAAAACTACCGTATTGATTAACACATTATCAGTGTCAATGGGAAAAGTTCTCTCAGGAAGAAGTGAGTCCTGCTGGGGTATTGGCAAAAAAACACCAACCCAACATACCAAGACTGCAGTGGGAACTAAACATCTTCTACCAGCTCCACTGAGGAACTCAGACTTAAGAAGGCTCAGGCAGGGTCACTCTCCCCATGTTGGGTACCGCTGTTAAAGATTAGATGTGAGTCCAGGTCCTTCGACCCAAGGAAATCCAAACATTCCCCAGTCGACAAAAGGAGGATTCTCTCCGTGATGAAGGGAGATATTTAGGTTTACGAGGTCTTAAGTGAGCCTACTCTGCTACATTTCAATCACTTAAAGGAAAATAACACTATATTTCAAGGCTAAATTATGTAAAAAATTAGATCTATATTAACATGCATAGTCTGTGCCACCATGAAATACTCGAATCAACCTGTGTGTATGACAGGATGGCTCCTTTACTTGTGTCACTTTTGGCTTGCTGTGCAAAAGCAAACAGTGAAGACATAACCTGAAAAATGTTTCTCTACATTTTGACATCTAAAAGAAGGGAAATGCTTTGACAGGCTACTCATCAATTGCATTGTAGATTAGTGATAAGTATTTAAGAAATGCAATAATTAATGAATGAGGTCAAAAAATAAAAAAGCTGCACTTCCTGTATTAGTATTTGATGAATCACTGTGGCTTTTGAAAAGGTAACGTTTCAGGTGGAAAATACTGACCACGAGTATGAAACTGCAATCCATCTATATATTAAAGATTTACTGGCAGTCTTATGTTTCATATGTATATCAGTTTAATGTGATGCACAAAGCTTTGAACCTATGAAGAGAAAAAAATACACATATATATTTTGTCTATCTCACTACTGAAGCCACTTGATCAGTTCAGCTATTGATGCTCTCATTTTAGACATTGTCCTCTCAGTACTTTGAAAATCATTTGTTTAGATTATTTATTGTATTGTCTCAAATCGTATTAACTAAATATGTATAATTTAACGACAGCAGCGGTGTTGCGCCCTCACCACGTTTTCCATCCTTCATTTTTCGTGTAACTGCATGACTAACACCGACACAGATGACATTCCTCATTTCCCCGCGCATTTAGAGTCATATCATTTATTGTCGCGTGCTGGATTTTGATCAATAAATGTGAGAAACAGCTGGAGCCATCTCACTTTTACAAGTGATGTTTTTGACCTTGTGTGACATGAACTTGAAATCAATGAAAAGGTCACGCTGACAGTATCAGAAGGGGCTTATTTTGGATGCTTTATATGTCGGGAGAGGAATCATGAGCGAAGGAGACGGACCTTTTAGACTTATGACAATATTCACAGTGAGCATCAGTGCATTATTTAATTAATTCTGTGGAGGCAATTTTGGTTTTCTTGATAAAATGTAAAAAAAAAAAAAAAAAAAAAAAAAAAGGCATTAACTTAAATTCACACATTAGCTGAATTGTAGTATCTATATGTAGTGTGTGTGGTGAAAGATCTGATGTGACCTTGACCTCTTCAGTGCATAGATAGATAGATAGATAGATAGATAGATAGATAGATAGATAGATAGATCGACTTTATTGTCCAAAACTGGGAAATTCTTGAATGGTTTGTGTTGAAACTGAACTGATGAAGGTGACATAAAGCTTGTAAAGATGCATACTCTCAACCAAACATTGGATGAGTTCACAAAGTCAGTCTCCAATTCTCTACTAACACCAACAAGTCCAGAGTGTGTACATCAGTTTGACATTAAAGATTAGTCTCACTTCTTTCTGGGAAGGAGTTCATCACAAACACTGAGTCCATCACTCACAAGAATATGGTGTTGAGATCTGACTTAAATTTCCCTTTCATCACAGCATCCGCAAGTTAGATTTGAGCATATTTGTTATACATATACAAGTGATATACATGATAGAAAAGTGTTTGTGCACCAAAGGATGAGAAGCATTAATGCTGGTGAAGCATTTGACGTATTTCAGAAAGTACAGATCCCACCTGTAAATATATGATTTACTGTCAGTCAGTGGGAATGCATGTACAACTAACTGAGTGACTGGTAGCATGCACTTATTGCATTATACAGTATATTGTATTAATGCACAAAATCATAGAGTAAATAACCTACAAGCCATCCAATATTAAAACATGACTCTGATCTGGACTTGTTTTGACTTGGACAACTTTTTTGCAACTGAACATCCTCTTTTCCCTCAAGTTCATGCTCTTACACTTCTCCTCTCACATCCACCTGTCTCCTCCACCTCCCGGTCCCTGCAGCCCGCAGTAGGACATTAATCACAAAAGCATCGTGCAAACACGTTTCCACTTTCAAGCAGACAACCTTTTACGAACAGTTGCGGATGTGTTTGGAGGGAGACGTCTTGCGTACTGCGCCGCTCGACAACTCTCCGGCGCACAAATCAATCAATTTCTGCAGGAGGTGCGCATGTTTGCCTCTCACCAAAGTGCGTTATATTTCTTAATCCTGACGCGTTTCTCAGGTATTACAGGCAGAATAGGGAGGTAGGACGCTTACCTTCACCGATGCACCTTCATTGACTTGACCAGCAGCTCCCACTCGGGTTGATGGGAATCCCGTGGACGCGCGCAGAGGACTGATGATAATCTGGGCAGTTTAACAGAGCGGACCGTGCATCCTTCCTCCTGCATTAAACTACATGGGTGAAGAGTTACACAGGCATGATCTATGACTGGTAATGAGGGTGAATACCTCCTGTAGGGGGGAGGGGGGAGAGGAAAAAAGATGGGTGAGATGAGGACGCAGCGCGCAGGAGAGAAAAGTTGTCCTCGGAGCAACAAAAAGTTGACAGGAAAAAAAAAAAGAAAGAGACTCCACTGCAACCAGCCACTGTCCGAAACTGGTTCGGTGTAGTTTACGTGAGCAAATGCAAGCAAAAAAGCATCAAATGCATCACAAAGGAAAGGGAAAGCAAGGAGGCAATGTGAAGGGAGGAAGCGCAGAGGGGAGAGATCCGGGCGCACACATGGATGGATGGATGGATGGATGAGAGCGCACAGGGAAGAGAGAGGGGGGGAGGAAGAAGCCTGAAGCTCCAGCTCACATCAAGCCAGCTGCATTTAAGTTTCTATCAGCTGCAGACTGCTGTTGTGCACGTGCTCCCGTGGACGTGAGACACGCAATTGACCCGCACAGTGCACAAGGAAAATATATGTAGACGGGTGGTGGCCAGAACAGCGGATCGATCGGGTTATAATTTTGTCCAAAGTCGAGGGAAAATAAAGTTCATGGAGGAATGAAATTTGAAAACAGATGGCGAATCCCGTCGCCCCTAAATAAGATTCGATCTTTGGGAATGGAGTGTAGATAATATTTGGTTGGACGTTTGATGAAAATGACGGATTTTTCATTTTGGACAGGTGGGGGGAAGGTGGAGAGAGGGGAGACAGGGGAGGGTGGGAGGTGATGGAGGCTGGATATGATGTGTCTAGGGACAGAAACTAAACTTGGGGAGAGGAGGACCCACAGCCCCCCACCCTCCCCACCCCTCCAAGGATCTCATCCCTTTTCTCCATTTGGCCCCCAGTGAGCACACAAGAACCC